>JAQIXU010002981.1:0-10292 GCA_034701245.1 Strigamia transsilvanica
GAGAACGGATTACAATTCACTACCGGTCTCATGATGCCAAATTTGTACTGCACTTCCCATTCTGCACAATTGGTTTCCTAATTCCAGTCGTTATTTAGCAGTGTTTAGTCTAGTGTTAGGCTTAATAATGCTAAAATGAAGTAAACTAGCCAGCCTGCTCATCCTACCGGATGAACAGTTTTTGAAGGAGGCGGCCATTGTTTCTCATTATTTTTTTTTAAAAATGGCTCATAATTGTTGGTTTATTATTTCAAAATTTATTTTTTAAATGTGTGTCGTCTGCAGTCTGTATATCTGTCTCCTCCGAATCTGTGGATGGGATGGCCAAACAGATCTGCACTCAATCCGCGTGTCAGACTGACAGCATCTTCAGATTGATCCGAGGTTAAAATAATTTTTTTTTTTAAATGTTGCGATGTCGTTTTAGCAACAGGTCATTTTAGCTATAGAAGTTGGAATCAACTACACAGTTTGAATTTGACATCAAAATACCAGGTGCAAACTATTGTTCTGTTATTTAACTTGTTCAGAAAATTTGAGACAAACTACCATTGATTGGGCATATCACAAGCAGACTAAACCAGCCACCTGTTTTTTAAGTTTGTTCAAGTCAACTCTTAGTCAAGCAGTTTGTATACAAGTATGTTGTTGAAAAATGCTGTTTAGGCTACGTTCATTAATGTATTGTTTTGAAAGGGCACTGTGATTGGGCAAAACGTCGTGTACGGTGATTTGCTGAAATGGCAAAATGTTAAAGAAGCGAGAAGTTGGGAGATGGGCTGAGGCGTTAGCGACGGTTGTGTATGTTAGAAACAGTTTGCCTGCAAGAATAAATGGATCAAAAAGCCCCGAAGAGTTATGGAAAGGAGTGAAACCGAATGGGAAACATCTAAGGGTTTTTGGCTGCAAGGTCTTCTTTCGAGTTCCAGCTCAGAAGAGACAGAAGCTTGATGCAGTTTGTAAGCGTGGTATCATGATGGGTTATGTCTCAAGCGATACTGCTTATCGAGTAAAACAACATGGTGTTTAGTCCATGAAAATCTTGTGTTCATGTTGCATCGTCATACTATCTCAACCAATCATCGTGTGCCATTAAAACAAGACATTCATGTCAGACACCACATAGTCTAAATGTCTTGTGGCTGCTAAATCAGTCGTCATTTCTTCCAACAAGTCTGGTTTTCGACTTTTCGAAAGGCCATAACTCGAATAGAGCAAAATGACCGGTGATTAATATGCGCATAAAAAGAGCGGTAAGAAAATTGCAATTTTTCTCCTACTTTGATCTTAATGAGAGATTTTTCCTTTTATTACGTTGTTACAGGAGCTGCAGGGAGAAATGAGTTGAGGGTGATGACAAAACAAGTTTTTATTGTGCCATATTCATTGTAGACTTAAGGTTTTTACGACTGGTGCATCATAGGTAGTTATGGCAGTAGAATTTGTAGGCAGCAATGACTTTATGGCAATAATACACGTGCAATTTCGGACGACAGTCATCTGGCCTTCATTTAGGTTATGGAAGTAAGCCTCCATCTGGTGGAGGTTTTGGCGGTGCTAAGCACACCCGAGGAGATGAGCAGGAGCAAGTTTGATATGCTTTTATGCATAACCGATAATTAAATTATTCCCAATTGAGGCCACAATGTGCTGCTCAACCTAACAGCTGAGTTTAATTTCCTTTCCACATCGTCCTTAGTGTAATCTCTATATTGCATCATCAATTTTTTTAATTTTTTTTTATTAGTATACTTTTTATTATTATTTTTATTATGTCTTTTTTTTTTTTGATCGTGGTGTTGTAAATTTATCAGATTTTTAAGTAATGAGAGTTTGTTTTTCATCTGGAATTCGGTCATTGGTCAATGTCGTTTTTGTCTCAATTTTGTGGGCAACGTTTGCTTTAGTTGTTGTGCAAACAATAGCCACGGCTCTGAATTGACAGTGTCAGTGGCTTGCAATGTTTGTTTAATCGATTGACCCCCTTTATTATAGGAGCAATTTTCCAAGAGCAACTTCTGGCGCTTGGAGAAAAAGTGGGAAATGCCAGCAACGTTTTCATCGTGTTGGCTTTGGTCGTATAATGATCGCATTCTGGTGCTGACATTTCGACCAATGTTGGCACTTATTATTACTGTCGTTTTTTCCTTCGTCTTCTTTTTCTGTTTTTTAAAATGGGAGAGAGAGAGAGAGGGATGAGGTGAACTTTGGGATGTGACATTTCCGTGTTGGCGAGTTCTTTTGTTTTATCAACATGATGATCGTGATGATCTATGGTGTGGTGATTATTTTTTTTTATTTTATATATTTTTCTTTTTCTTTTTTTTTTAATCAATTTCTACGACTTTCAAGATTGTGATTTTTATTTTGGTTTGGTGGTGTAGAGAACTCAGGAAATTGATGGAGATGTGAGGTCATTTTATTTCGTTTTGAAAATGGTTAAATGATAAGAGATAAGAAAATATGAATGAAAAAAAAATAAAAAATTATGATAATATTTTTTAATAAAAAGATATTTTATAATTCAGTTCTTGGGTTGTCATGGGCATGACTTTGGACTTAATGTTTAAAGTGTATGCAAGTGCAGGATGATTTTAATTTATTTTTGAATCAATGATTCAGACTCATTATTCAATAATTTTTAAAATATCATGTGATTAGAAGCAATCTCATTAGTAGAATCACTTTTAACTTGGGTGTAAAATGCTTAACAGTGAATTAACATTTTGATTTTGAGACATAACGGAAGTGCCTTCCTGCGGATTGCTGCCATTGGCTGCTCACAAAAGGTCATTATCGGCAACTGTGTCATTTACCAAGTTTGCATGTATCAAGTTTTCCAGACAAGTAAAAATCCGAATTTTACTTTTTTCAGAAAAGATCTGTTTATCTGGAAGATTAGATTCTAATTGGACGAGGTAGATTTTAGGCATTTTGCGCAATGCAAGCTGCAATGTGAACCCCCACTGGTTGCTTGTCTAGAAAAGATGACGTCTTTATCATCGTTGTGACACATAACTCACGTGTTATTTGTGCGCGGTGCATCGTGCGTGAATAATGCGCAAGTATAATGTTTATTAGAACACTAATGCCATGTAAACACATGCATTTTTTCAGAAAAGCAAAATTTTCACTTATACGGGAAAACTGTGGCCATGTAAACTTGGTAATAAACAAAATATCAAATTTTAATAATGTTTTGCTATTATCAAATTGTGGAGCAAGACTTAAATCTAACTTAACCTACATAGTCTATTTCAGTACACTAAATAAAGAAAATAATTTTAAACAAATATAAATCATCAGAGTAATTGCAAACAATTTTTGCCACAACCAGTAATTGAGGGCGACGCAGGTTGACAGAGCCAATATGACAATTTTGGAAAAGATGAGGACAGAATTTTGTCTACATATTGTTCAAAATTGCCACATCGGTGCTGTTTTAATAACTAAAAGAACAAAGGATTGATGGGAAGCCGCGGCTTGAAATCGAGGGCGACTTTAAATCGATGAAATATAGGATATTAATAAGAAATAAGAACGATGCAATATCCAAAAAATACGGGATAAGGGAAAATTAAACACTTAATTGTTTTGAAAGAAGATTAATTTTATAAGATTAAGCTTAATTGATTAGCATTTGAGGTGTCAGGAAGAGCGCCCATGAGATGCAAGAAATCATCAATCTTGTGTTTAAAAGAAAAGTTACCAGCAAGTTTTTTAGTTTTATTTTTTTGTAAAATATAAGTTTGTTGTTTCTTTACCTTTACTTGGGAGTTGTTTACCTTAAAACTACAATTTCAGTATAATGCTGTTATTTCTTTGTCTTTCTACTTTTTTGTGAGTTTGTTTGATGAAAAATTCATAAAATTAAGACTTTTATTTATTTTTTATTTAGTCTTGTTTGGAAATTCAGATTGCTTTTGATGGTTTATTAGCAACGAGGGAGGCATAGCTGAATATTCTAATCATGGAGAATAACTTCTTCCATCTCCCTTCCTTCCCCCTTTAGCCATTGTGTAATTTCTTTTTCGTTTTTGCTTGAAAAAAATAATAAAAAAATTCAATAGTGCTGTAAGTAGACACAAATTCTTTTCTAGAATAGAAGATTAAGTTCTTGACAACATGATTTATAAACTCGATGGTGGTTGCAATTTTTTTTCCTTCTTTTTTTAAGGTATGCAAAGAAGTAATTTCTCTTACACTTTCATATTAACCCAAAGGATTTGTAGGCAAATGAAGCATTCAAATTACCCAGGTCTCAGACCACAGAATTCATTGATGTTGGGTTTAGTTTCAAAGTGCAAATGATGATAACTCGCAAGCAAAGTAATTAACCCTTGTTTTTTTTTATTTCTAAACTTACTTTTGTTTTAAATACCTTTTAATGACAAAAAAAATTATTTTCAAGATGGGGCTAAAAGCTGATAATTTTTTTTTGTGCAAGCGCCTTAGTAATTTTAGATGTTTATCGATTTTAATTAATTTTGTGCTTTGTGCTTTTTTATTTTCTGTGTGGATATAAGCTCGGTTCTTTGCAATAACGTGTAAATATTTAATAGTAAGAAGAACATTTGTGTGTACATCCATAAAAGTGTAATGCAGTACGATATTTGTGTGTAAATATGGTTAAATGTTTCATTTTGTGTGGATTGGGTCATAGTTTTATTGCCTTTTTGTACTTTTTTTTTTAAGTGAATGTGACAATTTTTGCCAGTTCAGTGATGCAAGAAACCGTATAGTTGGAACTTGGAAGTGGTGATGTGTAGATCTATATATATATATATACCATTTGTTGTTCAAACATCAAAAACAAAAAAAAGTTAAAAGGATTGCGAACAAACGAGTAAAAAAAAAAACATTATCACAAAAACTTTTTGTTTATACAGTAATACATTTCTGCAGTTGAGAGAAGGGAAAAAACAAACATTTTTATACTCCCAAATCATATATTTAACAAAAAACGAGAAAAAACGACATTTTACAAGCTGATTGAATTGAATTTTTAAAAAAATTGATGTGGTTCTACTCTGATATGAATGACTTTGGTTGTGAATTTGAAATGGTTTTCTATTCAGATGGAACTTGGGGGGTGTAGGAGGTGGTTGCAGGCCAGCTGTGCGAAATATACAGCCATAACCCATTGTGTAGCAGTTGGAAACACCATAATAGGAGTCGTTTTGTCTTATATATGAACTCTTTCAGAGGTTATATGAGGATTTGAGCCCGTTCCAATTGCAGTTGCAATTGAATGTCGTCCAAACATTTGATAACGTTCACCTCATGCAAAACGCTTGATCTTTTCGCAAATGAGTGCCCCATTGTTTCATAGCTGTCTATATTTAAATTTGAATAGACGTTTGGAGGCGATTTTAGGCGCACCTATCTCCCCCGATTGTTGTTTGTGGGAGAAGGCAATAAAATGATGGGAGGAGATGTATAGAAATGGATGGGCGATTCGAGACGAATGCGGTCATAACATGTCTTTTTATGCGTTTTTTAGTGAAAGGAAAAAAACAATGTATGTGTTCGAGTAGAATAATATTGAGAAGAAAGGAGGGAATTGTGTTCAGATGGCTATTTTCTCAAGGATAAGAGTGAAGGATATTGATTTGGACATTTGTGAAAATGAAAGAATGTGTGAGCACTGCTAACCTCAATCGTAAATCCCTTTTGGAATAAGAAGACATGAAAGGGGGATTGAACGAGTGCACTCTATTGGGGAAGGTGAAAGTGTCTTTTGATAAATCAAGGTAGATATCTACGTATTAGATTTGATGGTTTTTAAAAATGAAAAAAAAAAAAGATATTATGCACAAGTTTCCAGAAAAGTGAAAATCCGAATTTCATGCGCAGTTTGAAAATAATTTAATCCAAAAAATGGATTATATGGACAGCGACTTAGTAATTGTTTTTGGAGCTTGATCAATGCGCCACGAGGAAATGGAGGGTTTTGAAGAGCCGAATAAAAGCGGAAATGTAATATTCTAGCATCGTTACATTTAGGAGATGCAAGTGATGTCATAAACTAGGTGTTTCTTAATTTTATCTGTCGGTAGGGTTGGTTTCACGAGCAAAAACGTCTTTATTGAATTAGACGTGCAGGGTAGTCTAACTGAATCGTCTTTTCCCTGCGCATTTTCAACGTTCAACTTATGACACTTGGGAGGTGACACACCCATCGTGGCTTTAATGTGATAGGGAGTGACTGTGTCTGTTCTACTCCGGCAATGTTCTTTTGATGTGTGACAGCGATGCTGTGCTGGCATTTTTCAGCGAGACAATAAAAGCATAATTTCAAATCTAACTAATAAAAAAAAAAGTTTTCAGTGGCGGAATTTCTTGTGAGTACTAGACTTAAATGAAAAATTCAATTCGCCTGTTTGCGTCCGGTTTTTCTCGACGGTATTCCTGCCATTCCAAAGCTAATTAGTTTCTATTCCAATTGCAATTCCATTGCATTGCATTCCCACGACTGTACTGTTGTTGCACGATTCATTTGTATCCAGTTTGAGCGATGTTCGGTTGAACTTTCGCCACTTGCAAATGAATCGCGAATGTCATCTGGTGTTCCGTATCGATTGTTCTGCGTGGAATATGAATTGAGAAGCGAAAATTTGATGATGGATGGCGGTGGAGATAGTGGAATCGTAGGTAATCTGGAATTTGAAGCGAGTGCACAAGCTTGAATAGACCGAAAGAGGGGCCACAATGTGGCGGAAGAAAAGCATTATACTCTGTAAAGGGCTAGCGCCTCGTCTCGTTATAATTAATAAGGAGACTCTGAGAATTATCAGGGAATTAGACGGCAAGCACCACTAATAAATGGCCGAGAATAATGCAAGGCGGTTGGTGTTTCCCATAATTTATTGTGGAAACGAGGGATTCGTTGTGTGCAAAGGGCAAAGCAGTAGAAAGAGTTGGCTTGTGAGGAAAGATTACGAGCTTGACGACGCTTCAAGTCGGCTTGAATACAGCGAGTTTTGAAAATGCTGCTAATTAATTTTGCATTGTTTACGTTTATCAGTGCTGTGTTCCTGCGTTTGCTTCGTTTTTCGAGGGTTTTTTCTCGCTCTTTGGAAACATCAACTCAAATTTGTTGTGTCTTGTATGGTTCAAAAAATGTATTGTGTTGTGTTGAAAAATTGTTTAAAAATTTCGATAGAACGAATTTGAATGTAACGAATTGTTTGATAAAAACAAACATATTTTTAGGACCACTCGAATACACACAAGCCCTTGTTATAACGAATTTTTGAATGGGATTTTTGATATTTTGTGGAAGAATTTGCTTTTTTTGAGGAGATTTTGAATATTTTTTGGATTTTTGGTGTTTGATTTTGTGAGTTTTGAAGGGAATTTTGATATTTCACTAAAGTTTTTAAATTTTCGGGGGAAATTTTTCATTTTTTGAATGGAATTTTGCTTTTATTTGTGGAAATTTTTGATATTTTTGGGGAAAATAATTTTTTTTGGATTCTTGGTGTTTGACCTACTGGTAGGTCACCATATTGTACTCTCTTAAAAAGATTGGGAACCTCTGTGCTAGAAGATTTGATTTTAAAATTAATAAAATCGAGAATTTTATTTTGATAAAGATGTTCATAACTTCAATTCAAACAAAAATCACCATTACATATAAATAAATATTATTTTTCAACTCCATACTGTATTTTATTATAACAAACTTTCGTTATAACAGAACAGATTTCTCACATCCCTTGAAATTCGTTAAAACGAGGCTTTTTTTCTTTTTTAATTTCGTATTTACACGTTGATGTCGAGTCAGCTTTATTATAATTCTAATAAATATAAAAGCTACGTCCATATACTGTCCACATATATAAAGAAGGTTTTTCTTTAGTGTATGTTATGTTACGAGACCACCCGGGTATTGATTTATTAAATAATAAATTGTGTTGACAAGAAGGTTGAAGATTGAATGGTTACAGGACTTATTGTGAGAATATATGGAGGACTCATAACACCCTTGACCCTTCTCCAGTTCCTATTTAATCTGTTAATAAATATTCAATTGAATGGATGACTAATTAAGTTCATAATTGAGTCAGCAATGAATGACAGTTATTAAAATGAATAAAATTATGAACTCGGAAGTGACATCAGGCTTGCAAATGTGCTGTTATTGTACGTCGTGCTAAATGAAGTTTTAATGATGTGCTGGGTCGGGCCGGGCTGCAACGAGATATTTTTGCTAAGATTAAATGTAGATGGTGCGAAATGAAGAATTATCTGTCATTTTATCTGGAAAATATAAATGACTCAGACCATTCGAACCAATCCCGTATGGATTTCCATTAGAAACCCGAAAAGAAAAAAAAATCCATTAAAATTCCTGGGAAATCACTCATAGAGAACCGAATAACAAAAAAGAAATCCAATAATATTTTTCGATTTTTGCTCGCACCCTATGCATGATTTTACCATAGTTTTCCTATCAGCAAATCACGGGAAAACAAACCGAACCAAAAGTGGAGTTTTCTTCGCTGCATTGCTGGATACTCGATGAATTATTGACTCGAAATGATTGATGGCATTCGCACGTTCAAGCTGCGGTGTATTAATAGTTTAGAACTTAAAAGCATTTAGTTAGCGAATGCTGGCATTGGATTTGTTGTGCGCTAATGAGGTGGCGGATGATTTGAGTAGTGATTGAATGGATGTCAATCAAAGATACCCGTTCAAATGTTGTGGGCTTAATTTAATCTGTGGTGGATTCTGCGGGTTTATGGTGTACGCGAGCGTTGTCATCGGGCTTGGGTGGCATTAATAGATAACCGAGGTAAACAAATTTATAGCTGTCAATCAAAAACTAATTATTTTGATTCTAGAGAAAATTTAATGGTATTATAACACCGGTTTAATTTTTGGTTAGAAAAAATGAAACAGCTCGGACTCCAGTGCTGGATTAACCCATGTAGAGGCCCTTAGGCCGTCGAAATCTTGGGGCCCCCTTTGCACTTTGCAAATTAAATCCTAATACGTTTTGAACAACAAAATCTTGATAAACCAATTTTATTAAACAAAACAAACATTGTTATTTTCAAAATTTTTTGTACTATTGAGATGCTGGCACTGTTGCATCAGAACCGGCAAACTTCTCTTTCAAAATCAAATTCAATATTATTTCGATCCCTTGTCGCGGGGCCCCTAAAAGGCGTGGGGCCCACAGGCCGGTGCCTACTTGGCCTAATGGGTAATCCGGCACTGTCGGACTTCGAGGAGTCACTAGCCGTGAGTATTAAAACAAAGTTGACCGCATTGAAGAAGTTTAGTAATTATTTTGATTAGTTTTTGTTTGTGATTTGTTCGAGGTTTAGTGATGGGTTGGAGTAGGAAGTTTCGTCTTGTTAGGGGATAGGAAGAATATTTCATGGTGCAATGAACTCGCAATTTAAATTATGTTTACGAAGCATGGAATTGAACACTGAGCTATCTGTAGTACAAAGAACATTTATTTAAATTGTCAAATGTTAAAGGAGAGTAAAATCCTCTTATTTTTCATAATGACTGGCGTATAAAGTTCGTTATGTGCACTCAAATAAAAGTTTATTTTTTTCTTCCTTCGAATTGTTGGTAATGATCTTCTTTCATCTACCCCGAAGGTCTGAAAAGTTGCGCTGCACGGCACGGTTCGGAAACTCAATTTCAATGTTTTGAAGAAAAAATGTAAACGAGATAAAAGAAACAGCTCTCATCCTATTCTTTCTTTTGCTTGGCAAATGATAACTTAATTACCGAACCACAAATGAGGTGATGGAGAGTCAGCGTAGCAAAGTTATCAAATTATTCGTATTATTTCATACTTGAAGTGTAATGTATTGGTTTACTCTGTGTGTACGGAAACTGTTGTTGTTATGGTAATGAAGAATTTGTCTCGTGGCGCACGAGATTTTTACGAGGTCGTTGGAACTGCGAGTGGTCTTGTTGGGGCTTATTATTTCTAGTTACACGCTCACATGGTAGCGAGGATTTTTGGGTTGCAAATGAGGAGATTTTTTAAATACAGTTGGACCTCGCTAAGTCGAACTCAAAGCGACCCGAAAAAAAAATTCGATTTACGGAGTTTTCGAATTAGGGAAAACGGCGTAATAGGCGCGGGTTAATCACGGACATTATTTTTCCGGCTTAATTATTATGTAAGTAGGCGCATTCAAAAAGCTTTAGACGATTTTAAACAATCGCTTAAACCCATTTAATAAATAAACGATTGCATTCAGAAACCAAACATTTCGTCTAAAATTTCGTTCCAAACGAAAATTTAAACGAAT
>JAQIXU010002982.1:0-10292 GCA_034701245.1 Strigamia transsilvanica
TAATTTCGATTTTATTAACAATAGGTGCGTTCAATACTTGAATGAAAGTGACTTTTCTTCCTTTTCTTTCTTTTAGAAGGCAAAAGTGACTTTTTTTACGTCCCTATTAAAGAAAGTCAACCTTAGCAAGTGCCTTTCAAGAAAGTAAATTTATATCTACTTTTCTGATTTTCTTTGTCAATTTCATATGATATGTTTTTATATGGGTGCGTTCATTCGAAAGTCACTTTTTTGAAAGGAAGGAGAGGAAAAGCCACTTTTCCTGTTGTGTTTTGAATCCAACTAATGTTGTTAGAATAAGAATCTACTCAGGTGCTGTTAGTCAAAATGTAGCTGCTGTATCAATTGAATAATGTCAGAAAATATGGTACGAATTGTGGCTAGTCCGTATAGTGGCCTGAAAGAGAAAGCAATACAATTAATATAAAATCAATCAAATAGCAATATAATTAATAAAATATCATTGGAAAGCAATGACATTCATAAAAAAATCAATAAAATTCATGACAAATAAATATAATCCATAAAAAATCAATGAGGAAGCACTGAAAGTAATGTCAAATTCAAGAAACAGTGGTTAATAAAAAAGTAATTAAAAAGCAAAGAAATCAATGAAAAATCAATGGAACAGCAAAACAAAATAAATTGGTTTACTTTTAATTAAACACCTGGCTCAAACAACCTTTTTGGTCCAAACAGACACCGGGTACAACAATATTTAATGGGAAAATTGCCTATTTTAAAGTGGCTGCTAAAGAAACTTGTGCAGCAATAAGAAAAGTAAAGGATCACTTGTTCACATGCAATGTGCCAGAAGATTTGAATGTAAAATTAATGAAATTGAGAATTTTATTTTGATAAATACCGTCATAACTTCAATTCAAAAATAAAATCACCGTTGAATGAGAATAAATATTATTTTTCATAATTAAATTGAGTTTTTCAGTTACTTACTGTATTTTGTTTTAACAAACAGATTTCTCGGGTGCCTTGCGGTTTGGTATAACGAGCTTCGACTGTAAGTTAGTTTCAAGAATACATTCAAGAGTTAATGTTCTCATATTCTTGTCAAATTGATTGGAGTTTCTCATAGTGCAGATCACTCTAATAATCTGCAACACGTGCAAGTGACTCGTTTAACTCAACTAGAGCAACGTTTCTTAATTGCACCATTACAAAATTGATCTCTTTTTTTGCGTGACAAAATGAACTGGTGTTGCTAATAGCTTGCCTCCCAACCAATTTAAGCATTAAAACTGCATCAGAAAAATGCGTGCACGCACACTTAATTATACTGTATATTTTTCTAACTACAGGCTGGTGTGCAAATTTAATAGACACTTTAGTATTATCTCTCTGTTGGTTTTGTCCAGGGAATTAAATTGACTTGTGACTAAACCAATTTCTTTACAAAAAATTAAGTTTTCAAATGGAAAGGAAGTATGAGGGTTTGTTCTTTCGAAAGTCACTTTTTTGAAAGGAAGGACAAGAAAAATCACTTTTTCTTTCCTGTTTTGAATGCGCGTAATGTCAACGGGATAGTTGATGTCAATAAATATGGATAAATCACTTGTAGCAATGTATTCATTAGTGTATCTTTTGATCCATAGGCTGTAAATTATGTCTCCGATTTTGCCAGAAATGTTTAGTGACATTTGATTGTCTGGATCAACTGCAAATTCATGGCATGCTTAATCGATCTTTTTGTAGTTCAGTTTATCCCCGCTATTGCATCAGATGATGTACGGTGTATTTCATAGAAATTGAAATTGGTTTAGAAAAAAATTATTATTTCAATTTATTGTTTCTCTGGTTTTATTTCGTTTTGCGTTTGGTAAATACAACTTTTTAGCATTTGAAAATTTTTCATATCTTACACGGTTTAACACTAGATGGCATCTGTGTCGCATTAATGGCTGTGCTGATCAAAAGTTAGGCGAAAGCTTGCGCAACTAAATGGACTAAAAGGTGAATAACTGTAATTTTACCAGCTGGGAAATGCATTGGATAGTCAAATGGACAAATCGAAACATGCGTGCAAGTTATTTGGCACTTACGAATCGTGAGCAATGCTGTTGAAAGCAGCAAAGAATGCCACGAGGTATGAAAGAAATTTTTTTTTTAAAAAAGTTTTTATTTTTTGGTTTGATTCTATAAAATTTATTCCAGAAATCGGCACAATTTTATTTACATTTGAAAATTTAAAAAAAAATGAAGCTCATGACACATCAAGCGGGTTATTTATACGACGTGATGGTAAATAGAATATTTTCCTCGAATTACTGAAGGTTTGAAGGTTTGAAGGTTTGAAGGTTTGAAGGTTTCGATTAAAAACCATGAGAGGTAGAGCATAGTAGAGACTCTCCTCTATCATTTGGTGTAAATATAATTGAAATCTGAGGTAAAAAGTAAGTTGAGATTTGTTCTATTTCTAATTAGGGCTAATGTGAATGTGATGCCAACTTTAGCCTGATGTAAAACCCAAAATTCAAATTTGCACCCCCCCGCCCCATCACTTGATGCACCCAGGATTGTCGCCGTTTGCAAAACCATGTCACTTGGCTGTGTAGCAAATGATGCAAAAATGTGTTTGCAATGTCAGTAACTAGTGCTACAAATATTGGAATTCTTCAATAGTTTGTCTTAATCTTTATAATCAAGTTTATTTTTACGATTTACAGGATATTACAAATGGTATATTTCATGCATACAACTAGGATATTCTCTTGTTAAAGTTCTTGAGTTGTGCTCTGCTGGGATCTTAGAAGACAAAAAAAAGTCCATTTAAAAAATGGTTCACAGATATTGAAACAGTTTAGTAGCTGCCGAGTTTTTAAATGTGGTTAAGTTACTTGTGTTACTTAATATTTACATGTTCTAAAATACAAATTGAGTTTTGATTTAGTTTACTTTCAGTCAAATGAAGTATTCAACAAGCTGAAAAAGCGAGAACCCGGTCAAAATAGACAAAATTGATCCAATTTGACATAGTAATTTCACAATTGTAATTGTTGCCTGTTGTTCAATTTCTTCCCGGATGTTGCTATCAATACTGTATTTTATTTCGCTATTTACAAAAATATCTTGGTATATTATTGTAGGTAGGAATATTGTTTCTTTACAGCGTATCGAACATGAACAGTCTTTTTGTGGATATACCTCGAATTGAGTTTCCAAATACATTTTGATGGTTTGTTTAGCGGTTTCTGGAGTTTTACAAAGAGGTAGCTTACTCTTTTCCATAAATGGTAATCTAATAGAAATATCATTAAAAGCATCTATCAATACAATTTTAAATGTGCAGAGCTGTAATGAGGACCAATTAACCTCACGTGAGGTTGAGGTTATATTTCTCTTTTAAATATTTTAAGTGTACTGTGTACTGTATACTGTATACGAAAATACTTATAGTTTCTGCAGATTACGTTGTGGAACCCAATTTGAGGCAGTGAGTTTTCTCTTATAGTTATGGTTAATTTTATGTTATAAATACAGTCGGACCTCGATAAGTTGACCCTCCCTAAGTCGAACATCTCCCTATGTCGAATTACTCGTTAGTCCTCAGCCGGTAACCAGCGCCTATTGTGCCGACCTCCCTAACTCGGAAACTCCCTACGTCGAATTTTTTTCCCGGTCCCATGGAATTCGACTTATCGAGGTTCAACTGTAGTGTAACGGAAAAGAGAAAAATTATGCTTTGCGGTATGCACTTTTCCCTTAGATTTTAAAAGTTTCCTTACACTATTTTTGTCATGTCACTGATCATGTGGCTTTTTTTCTGACCAAAAATAGCTTTTTTCAACCAGAATATTTTTATTTTATGAAGCGAAAAACGTCTGCCAAACGTTTATAGAACGTTTATACGACGTTCCACCTATAAACGACCGGAAATGGATTTTTTCCGATCGAAAACGGCTGTTATCGACCGAAAATGGCTTTTTTCCAAAAAAAAATGACTTTTTTCCGATCGAAAAAAGCCATTTTCGCTCGATAACAACTGTTTTCGGTCAATAACAGCCATTTTCGGTCGATATCCGTCTGTTTTTGCTTGAAGTGGAGAATTGCAAATGGCGACAATCACAAGTAGTCACCATTTGCAATTTTGGGGCAATGACGTAAATAGCGGAAAATTACCGGATTGGCTGCGCTATTTCCATTTATACTGTAAGTTAAATACCAGTTATGACTTTTCCACTACACTTATACATATATCGGGAGTTTTTATAAGGGAAAAGTCACAGGCGCAAACTTTATATTATCATCAGGCAAATAAACTTACCTGCATCCTAGTGGTTGTTGGTTTAGTTTAATCCCATAACATTTTTGTTCACATTCTGAAACCAGATAATTTGCTTGACAAGGAGATTTGGGTGTATTTATTCGAATTAACTGGAAAGAACAAACCGACTAAGTAATCCTGCTTTATCTAAATACATAAATTACCGTTTGACGCGAAAAATCGATTTGAACTTTACTCTGACGATTTATGTAAAAAAGGTGTTTAGGATGAAAAAATCGATTTGGAGGTAAAATGAAGTTCTGTAATGGTAATAATCAAATAATCCGAATGTAAAGTGAATACACAAAATATCTTACCAGATGATGCCCATAGACCGTTTGGGAATACTTCCCCTTAAAAGTTATTGTGTTTTGACTTGGAGAATAAGGCAGATCAGCTGTAGACATTGAAACATTAAAAAAAAGGATATGTCTTTTATTTAATTTTACCTTTTCTAAACTCGGTGCAGATTCCAAATACTGTTGACAATTCTGATAAATTGGCAAATTCCAAGACACAATGGTTTTTATCATACTATAATAGAAAAAGTGATGTTTCTGAATTTAACAGATTCTTGACAGCTGAAATTTTCTATTTTCTACTGATTTAATTCGTGCTGATGGTAGGGTAGATTTATTTAAAAATAGGTGAAATATAACGTGCTAAAAGTTTTTACAGACAAATGGCGGTCAACGGACTTCTTGTTTCGACTTTATAAAGTGGGATATTTATATTTAATGCTGGAATTAAAAATAATATCCAAAAATTTAATTTATGAAATTTAAGTATTTCTAATTTCAACATTGAAAATAAACATCCCACTTTACAATGTCACTAAAGATATAATTACGAGATGTCAGTCGTCCACCATTTGTCCATAAAATGACATCGGTTTGTGTCTTTCTAGCCATAGGTGGCCGTTAACCACAAGACTAAATCACTGATGAATTTAGGTTAGTTATAAAGACAATTGTCTTAGGGTGAATGTTTCAACAACATAACCAGCAGCTTTTAATGTTTTTTTTTGCAATGCTTTTTGCAATGGTTGAACAGTTTCTTATGCTCTAGAAGAAGCTTAAAGATGTAGGACAAGGAGGATTGAGGAATTTGTTAAACAACCCGCAATACTAGCAGATAAAATGGATTTGATTGAAAAATTTAGTTGCTTGTTACTTTTTGCCAGCGATAACGATGTCTGTATTCACCGTTGAAATTCGATGAGTCTTCCCATAATTTAAGTGGATTGTTAGCGAATTCAGAGGATGGATGCAGTAGATCGACAAGTTGGTAATTAAGGTAATTTTTGCCCAGTTTGTGAGCCAAGTAAATTTTTGTAGACATTATGTCATTATTCTCTCCGCAATCGACAATGGTTGGAAAAGTAATGTTTTCGTCTCTAACCAGTACAACGGTTTTGACAAATGGATAATCCAAATATGAACTAATCGAGTTGTAGACATTATAAACCGAGAGTATAATCAGAGTAATGAGTAGAGTGGTTTTCAGTTTATTGGTGCGTAAAGGTTTAATGTGTGTCTTTTGCTTTCTTTCAAAAATTGTCTGGATTTTGACTTTCAAGTTTGATTTTGATTTTCTTCTTTTGGTCAATTTAATGAAAGGCATTTTGCAGCAATAGATGAATAATTCGACGAGTGTTAAACAAGACATTCCGAAATAAAGCCCAATATTCCCACCAATGTCGCACAGTAAAGAGATTATATCGTAGCAATAACGTTGATGCAATGTCCTGACGTGTCTATTAACAACGTCAACTTCCACAGCGGACTTGGGACTAGGAATTTGATCATAGGTTATGCTTTGTTGTGTCACATCGCACAAATCAAGGCATTTGCAGTATTCAATTACATAATTTGTATTGTTTTCTTAAATACGTTTCATTGCATTTTGGTAGATATCTTGCTTCATAAAATGAGTATCTGAAAAGAAATCATTTCAAAATTTTAAAAATATTTAATTTTTTTAGTTGACTTTTTAGACTAGTTCTTGTGTTTTGCAAGTGGCTCTGTTGTTTATACTTTGAAAGTTCATGGAATATTGTGCACTGTGAACAGACATTTGTCATACGTACCTGCAATTGATTTCTTTGAGGAGACATAGACGAATACAATCATGCAAATTGTTATCGCAAGGATTTCGCTTAGTGTTGATGAAGTGATACTGAAACCAATTAGATTATCTGTATGAGACATATCAGGCAAGGCATTGCTTTCTTACTTCTAGGAAGTTGGATGTAGCTAGGTATTTAGTTTTTGTACCACCTGTATGTAATGACATATAGAGTCCATCATCAAAATGAAAATGATATGTGATTGGTGATGGATCTATTAATCCCTGAAAAAGTAAAGAAAAAATAAGTTTCAACTAAGTAGATTTCGCCCTATTTATCAAACATCATCTGCTCTCATGGAAGAGCAGGCACACAATAATGACTCAAACACTTGAAAGTTAACAACCGACTGGGTTTTATTGATCATTGGTTGCTGCGAGCAACAAGGAATACAATTTGAATAACAACAATGCCATGTATGTTGTGTATTAAATTCCACAAACACAACAGCTTCTTACTGTTAAAACAACCATTGCAATTAGGAAATTATGTGCGCTGAATGAGATGTGCAGTATTCATTTAGCATCAAGATAAAAGTGCTGCAGAATGGTGCAAGAGTGGACACTTTCAAAGGGTCCAACTTCAGTTGGGGAGCCAGTCTTGATTGTACCACCATTTTTGTCAGCTGTCATTGACTAGGGTCGAGCCTTGGGTAAGAGTTTTGTGCAAACTTGTATATCAACGCTCCCATATTGCATAAAAATGTACAAAATAACACCCTCATAATCAAGCCCCAATCTTCAAACCGGCATAGCGGTAGCTGCGGTCCTGATGATGTTGCTGAGTACAGGCCATTTCCTATATGCGCTTTATGTGTCCGGTGCTATCTGGATGATCCTCATCCTAATGATCTCTTGCCACACTTACAATATTTTCAAAGATAAAAGTTTCTATATTCTGGATTGAATTAAAAACTTACATAATACGCATTGCAGTCGGATGGAAATTCCAGTTTGATCACCATCTTGTAATTAAGATCTCCATATGGGAGCTGCAACGCTGTACAAGAGTGAAATTAGAAATGATAAATGTGGATGTAACTTTTATTGGTGTTGACTTACAACTTGAAATTTGAGCTGTAGGTTGCATAACGGAATCATAATTTTCAATAGTAAGATTAATACGTGATTTCTTCTGAAAACATATGCTTATTTAATTGTTTTACCCAAAAAGAGAAATGGAGGTTTACCATTTTAAAGTAGGCTTCAGTTATATAACTGAGACTGCTCAGGTCTTTAATGACATCACTTAATTTGTGATGCTTGACGTTTGGCAGGTCCCATAACACATAAGATGCTTTCCCAGCATTGTTATCCTTATATTCTTGCGTTGTTATGGGATAGATATAAACGTAGGGATAAGAACCAAATGTTGTTTCAATTAAGTAAGCATCGACTGTTGTTGGTTCATTCATTAAAAACAGCACTCGATCTGATGTTTGGTAAACACACACTGCCAAATTGATAATGAGTAAAGTAAAAAGCAGAACGGAAACAAGTTTTTTCTTTTTTGAAATGGTTGTCATAGATTCAATGAATGCTGGTATCTGTGGTTGCTTTGCCATTACAATGGCAACAAGGCGTTGCAGCTTTCGTCTTCTGAGTTGTTGAATTGGGCCAACTGATTGATTTGATTTGAGTCCATACATCGTGTATTTTTCTCAAATAGTTATCTAAAACTAATTTCGATTTTATTAACAATAGGTGCATTTATTACTTGAAGGAAAGTGATTTTGCTTCTTTTTCTTTCTTTTAGAAGGCAAAAGCGACGTTTTTCACGTCACTATTAAAGAAAGTCAACCTTAGAAAGTGACTTTCAAGAAAGTAAATTTATATCGAATTTTCTGATTTTCTTTTTCACTGTCAAATGATGTGCGTGCTCCGCCTGTTGTCATGTGGGTGCGTTTATTCGAAAGTCACTGTTTTGAAATGAAAGAGAGGAAAAGTCATTTTTCCTTTTGTATTTTGAATACACCTAATGTTTTTAGAATAAGAATCCACTCAGGTGCTGTTAGTCAAAATGACTTTTTGTATGTAGCTGCTGTATCAATTGGATAATGTCAGAAAATATGGTAATGTAAATCTCAGAATTGTGGCTAGTCCGTATAGTGCCCTGTGCCCACTTAAGTGCCTGGATGAAATAAAAGTTGGGCCCAATCAAGTGCTGGAGTCAAATTTAAAAAAAGGTATTAAAAAAAGTCACAAATATTAAAAAAAAAATCAGTGAAAAAGCAATAGAATCACTACGCGCATTCAATAACGTTTAAACTCGTTTACACGAGCTTTTGAACGAGATTTTTGTTCAAATGCTTGTTTAAACGAGTTTAAACGAGTTAAAAATAAATGACGTAAATCGGTCATTTAAATCTACTGGTCACGGCTTTTCTCGTCAAAAACTTGTGTTGGTGGCAGCCATTTTGGATTGAACTTAGATCGACGATGAGAAGTACGAGTAGTAACGGTAGTTATTGTTTAAAAGTAAACAACAATAACAACAATAATCATGATAATTAAGACTGGAAACAACATAAAAAGCTGCGAGGGAAAGGAAACAAGCCAGATCTAGTCTTACTGGTACGCACGCATATTTTCTATTTATGACCAAGAACTTTGTGTTAGGAATAATGAGCAGCTTAGACTGTAGGGAAAATGGCGCCCAAAATCCTAACAAACACATGTCTAGCGCGCGTGCGCAAGCTTTGTGTTGCAACCAAAGCGCAATACAATTGTTTTGACTGTTTAGTTTTACACAAACAAAACAATTAAATGCTACCTTGTCATCACATAATGAAATTTTGGGTTTGTGTCTAGTATAAGTTTGTGTTTGTGTTTTTAGTTGGGGAAAAAATGCTAAGTCTCTATTGTTGCAAGTCGAAAAACAAGCCTACCTGAACTGATTAAAAACCGTTTCTTTCGCTCTTCGTTAAAAATTAAAGAAAAAAAAATTTCAGGTGAATTCATCATTTGATGATGGTAAAATTTTCCCAAACCAAAAATTCACTGCACTTTATCATTATTGAGCTTTTTTACCAGCAGCATGAGAAAACCATTGAGGTACAGCCACATCATCGTTGACACTGTGGTTTGTCTCTGAAATGTTTCTATGGGCACACCTAATCGATATTTCTGCTGCTTGTTTTTTGTTAATCATACAAATCATTTTTGTGTGAAAGTTGCTTGCTTTTAGTAATCAATAGTTAGAGTTTTCACTATTTTACGATGCTGAAAGTGTTGCTTTCTTTACACTGAAAAATCCAATAATATTTTTCCAACCTTGTACGGGCTTATTTTTCAAAAATAGGGGGTGTAAGTTACGCCCCATTTACGCCTTTGGATCAACCAATCAGCTTCGCTCAAACACTGAAATTAATTACTTAATCTCTATTCTTAATTACCACTAAATCCCAGTCATGGGAAAAATTTGAATGTTCCACAAAAAGCAGCTTACTTACAGTACAACGTGTATGTTTGACGTGCTTCCTTCAGCAGGATCCAGTCAAAGTGAGATGCAGTTTATCTTTGAAATTTACATTTAGAACGTTTCATTTAATATTCATTCTGTGATGTTAGTATGCCCACGAAGAAAAAGTAATTTATTTTAGTGTTTTTAAGTTTGCTCACCAGGTGCATGCAAAACCATTGAGATTCAGGAACATGGGCATTTGGGTATTTTTTTGTTGATACGGGGGTCAAGGCTACCGTAGGAGTGTGTGCATCTCACCGATAAGATACCTTTCCAAGCGCATATAAGAAGATTAATTTCTGTTCGTGGCCATTCCAAATCAATATTTAGAATACAAAAATAAAACGTTTTGCATTTAGAATGCTTGAAATAATCATTTATTCATGAATTTAATTGCTGGTGCTTCTGATAATCAATTTTTTG
>JAQIXU010002983.1:0-10292 GCA_034701245.1 Strigamia transsilvanica
TTAGCGTCCTACTGAAATTTTTACCAAAGAAGACGAAATTGCGCGGTTATTTATTACGTGGTTAGTATGCATTCCCCTTTTAAAGCTGTTTTTACACAATTTTCCACTTTTTCCACTGTTTTACGACTTTTTACACGTTTTTACACTAGTTTGCGACTTTTAACACGTTTTTGTACCACATATTTATACCTTTTAAAGCTGTTTTGACGTGTTTTTTTTACTTTTTACACGTTTTTACACTATTTTTAGACTTTATACACATTTTTACCCCATATTTACACCTTTTAAAGCTGCTTTTACGTGTTTTTACACTATTTTTCGACTTTTTACATGTTTTTACCCCATATTTACACCTTATAAAGCTGCTTTTACGTTTTTTTACACTATCTTTCGACTTTTTACATGTCTTTACCCCATATTTACACCTTTTAAAGCTGCTTTTACGTGTTTTTACACTGTTTTTAGACTTTTTGAACCCGTCTTTTACCATTTTCATCCGTTTTAAATGAGGCTTTAAACGCTTGTACTCATTTTTATTCATGAAAAAAGAGGCAAAACCATTTATAAACGTGCAAGATCATGTAAAAATGGTCGAAAATGGGTAAAGTCATGAAACAATGAATACAATCACATTAAAACGGTAAAATCGCGTACAAACGTGAAAAAAACGTGTTTGAAACAAATGGAGCGTGGCTTAAAAATTGGTTTAAAAAGTGTAAAAACCAGTTAAATCGAATAAAATAATATTTTAAAAAAATCAAATAAACCGAAACATCGGTCATTGGGGCCCATTGACTCGTCGCTACGCCACCGCCATCATCAACAAACATGGCGCACCTCAGCGACTGCAGGACCGCGTTCATGAAACAAGTGTTTCCCAAGTTCCTCAATCCGACCACTCTCAGTTTCCCGTTTCCGCCTTTCTCGCCGGTTTTTCTTCGTTTTCGAAGCCTGTTGTCGCTACTCGTGTTCTGAGAATTTGTTTTCGTGGTCGTTTCGTTTCTGAAAACGGTTTTCGATACGAAAATTCGGATTAATCGTCGTGTCCAAATCGATTAATTTTTAACCATTACTTGTTTAAATTCATGAGTTTGCTCCTAACTTGCTCCAGGTGCTTCGAACTCGAGTCGTTTATAACAAATTCGTCACATAAATAACTGGAAAAGTAAAAGAATTTAAATTAATAAAATTAAATTTGAATATAGAAGCAAGTGTGGGGCCCCTAATTCTTTAACCAGGGGCCCCTGGTGTAAGGGAAGTGTCAAATCAAATAAATGTTGATGGGAATTTTATTGGGAATCTGAAAATCAGAATGATTTTGATGCAGATCTTGCTGGAAATCTGCATCAAAATCGTGATGTAAATTTCGTTGGAAATCAGCAAATTAATAGAATTTTGATGCAAATCACATTGGAATTTTGCAAATAAACAAAATTGATGATAATCTCGTTGGAAATATGCAAATCAGCAGAAAATCCAGCAAATATGCTGCAAATCCACAAAATTTTGATGCAAATCTCATTGAAAACCTGCAAATCAACAAAATGTTGATGCAAATATCATTGAAAATCTGCGAATCAGCTGCAAATCAACTAACTTTTGATGCAAATCACAAAATTTTGATGCAAATCTCACTGAAAATTTGCAAATCAACAAAATTTCGAAGCAAATCAACAAAATTTTATGCAAATCAGCAAACTTTTGATGCAAATCAACTATATTTTGATGCAAATCTCATTAAAAACCTGCAAATCAACTATATTTTGATGCAAATCTCATTAAAAACCTGCAAATCAACAAAATTTTGATGCAAATATCATTGAAAATCTGCAAATCAACTATATTTTGATGCAAATCTCATTAAAAACCTGCAAATCAACAAAATTTTGATGCAAATCTCATTGAAAACCTGCAAATCACAAAATTTTGATGCAAATCTCACTGAAAACTTGCAACCCAACAAAATTTAGATGCAAACCAACAAAACCTCGAAGGAAATCAACAAAATTTTACACAAATCTCATTAAAAATCTACAAATCAGCTTTGTCGATTTGCAAATCCACACACAACCTGCCTGAACACCAAGGCCCCTTGCCTAAACTCACCAAAAAACTGCATGCGTTATGCAATCCATACAAACAGCATGTTCCTTTTCGCCTTCAAAATGGGACTTGGCGTGCCCATTTACGTACCTGCAACAAACAAACAAACAAACAAACAAACAAATAAACAAACAAACAACCAAAACAATTCCAAATCCTTCAATACCTGCCGCAATGAACAACTCCACAGTTCAGACATATCCAAGGACTTTTATCCGACTTGCAAACTAGAAAAGAAAAAAATCCAAAAAAAAATCTCAAAAATCACAAAAATCACAAAAACAAAAAATCAAATCCAAAATCTGCACCCCGAAAACCCAAATTAGGCCTAAACGGGACAATGGTGCCCCATTCCTTTGTCACCTAATCACAAAAAATTTATTCCCAAAAAATAAAACAAAACCAAAATCAAAATCAAACAAATCGAAACACGCATAAAAATCAAAATTAAAAATCCGAAATCAATTCGTTTCACTCATCAATTGGCCCTCACACTCACTCGCGCGGGGCAAGGAAAACCTGAAACAAACGAAACAATAGTCGCGTTATTTATACTCCGTCCATTTCCCACCTGAACAACACCATTCGGTCACTGGTTTTGCGCATTCTATCGTTATTACTTGTAAGCTGGAATCTAAATGAGGGCATTCCATGTTATCCGGGTTTCAAATCGAGGCGGATAGACATGAATTAATCATCGCTTCACGAATTTCGTACGCCGCAAACGAGGCATACACTCAACCTTCGTGCTTTGTATCGTGCGATTGTATGGCTATTGTACGTGTTGTGACGTATTTGTTGGGGAAAAAAATGTTGTTGCAGTTGTATCTAGCTCCACTGTGGTCGATCGCAAGACTCGTGGGGCTTGTGCGGGAATAAAGATGGCGGGATTCGCACGGAGTTGGCACTAGGTGGGGTTGGTGGGTTCCTTGGAATGGGTAGAAATTGGTTGATTTTGAGAGGTTTTGAGGGGTTTTGGGTGTTGAATTGAGAATGTGAGGGCTGGTGACTGTAATTAGACAATTTTGGTTATATTTTGGGCAATGTTTGGTATTTATTGTGCTGGATGTGTTTAGTTTTAATTGAAATAAAAAAAATTTATTTTGTGGTTGTAAATTTGGATATTATTAGCTTGCATTTTGTTTTATTTTCGGATTTGGAGGTTTAAATTTGGAGTTTTTAACAAATGTTTGCTTATTTTTAGTTATTTGAAGGTTGTTTATGAGATTTTGTGCTACCATCTAGTGAGGAATCATTGCGGATTCCGCCATCTTTATTCCTTCCTATAGCACATCGTCGAGACTATCTTTATCCAGCTAACTTAAAAAACCGAATTTTGATTTATTATTCGTTTGTTTCTTGGAATAAAATAAAATTAATTTTAACTGATCAAAAAAACAATTATTTGTTGTTTTTTTAAAATCAAAATGACGTCATTATTTGTACAATTTCCGATAAAAATGGAAAAAAACATGTTTTTGATTTGATTTTACAAATAAACCAATTAAAATTCTAATTTTTAATTTAAAAATAAAATGAAATAAACTCTGATCAATATAATTAAATAAATTTAATTCAACTATAATAGATCGAAGCAGACTGCAACATCCGCCACTACTTCCGGTTGGAAAATGGCGGCGCAAACACAAGCGCTCGATGAGGGAAAAGCCTTCGGTGCACCTGAGATTTTGGTGGATTCTTTAGCTAGTCAAGTGAACCAAAATGACATCGATACGATCCTCCAGTCGCAGAGATTAATGTATAGAATTTCTATATTTTTAGCGTGTAGTTTTGAATTTATTTTTGGTTTATTATTTGACAGGTTGACACGGTTTGAAAAGACGAACGAAATGCTGCTCAATTGTAATGCATTGACTGCTGCACGCTTCGCGGCTGCGCAGCAAGAGTTTAGAAGGCATACGCAGCAATTGGTCGAAATGAAGAAGGATTTAGAGTCGGTGTTTAGACGCATTAGGTTTGGGCATTGAAATAGAATCTCGGTCATCTAGAAGCATTAAAGGATTACTGGGTTGAATAAATTGGATTTTCGTTGAAATGAATTGAAGTTTTGTAAAAAAAATTGATTTATTAACGATAAATTTGAATTTTCATCGAAAAAAAATGAATTTTCGTCGAAAAACATTGAATTTTCATTGGAAGAATTGAATTTTTATTGGAAAAATTGAAATTTCATTGCAAAAAGTTGCATTTTCATCGAAAAAATTGAATTTTCGTCGAAAAAATTGAATTTTCATTGAAAAAAGTTTAATTTTCATCGAAAAAAATTGCATGTTCATTGGAAAAATTGAATTTTCATTGAAAAAAATTGAATTTTCATTGAAAAAATTGAAATTTCATTGCAAAAAGTTGAATTTTCATCGAAAAAAATTGAATTTTCATAAAAAAAGTTGAATTTTCATTGAAAAAATTGAATTTCCATCGAAAAAAATTGAATTTTGTCGAAAAACCCATGTATCCGAGACATCGGCAACTCTGATGGCTGAGGCGCATGATCTTACAAATATTTCAATTATTTTTACTTTTTTAGAACAATCAAATGCAAACTAAGTCAGCAGTACCAGCCGGCTTTTCAGGGTAATACACGACAAATTAATTGTTACTAATTATTTTTTTTATATTTAATTTTAATTGTTTTTCTAGCTTGCAGTAATGTAAGCAGCATATTAGAAGGAAGTGAGAAAAACAGCCCGGTCCAAGAAGCCGAAGAAGAAAATGCCAGTTTGTCCGTTCGAAATACCAAAAATAATAACCCACAAAGCAGTTCGTGTAGTCAGACAACAACACCTAGTCCAGTTACCTCACCGTCAACATCCGATTAAATCTTATTTATATTCGCCTTGTCTCATTTTTCTTGAAAAACAAAACAAATTCATCAAAATCTATCAAAAATTTGTTTAAAATTTATTAAAATTCATCAAAATTTATCAAAAATTTATCAAAATTTATCAAAAATTTATCAAAATTTATCAAAAATTTGTCGAATTTCAACCAAATTTCCTCAAATTCGACAAAAACAACCCAAAATTCCCTCAATTTATCACCAAATCGCCTAAAAACTACCCAAAATTTGCTCAAAACACCCAAAACCAAACTCTCCATCTTTTCAAAACATTTCCAAAATGCACCACTAGATGGCACCCACAACCCACGCGCAATGCATGATTTCCATAAATTTTGACATCGTGGAGGGAACAATCAACGTATGTAAGAACTTTGTTGCTACCCGTGCCCTATCTTAAACACTACTACACCTGTTTGCCACCAGAGGTTAGTACTAACATGCTGATATCGTATCATTGCAGCGATGACACCTACTAAAGGAACATTGATACAATTTGTAAACTGCAAACTTGTGCGAAAAAATGCAATCATCTCAGAAGACCTATGGGTGAGAAATGGGAAGATAGTGGACCCATTCAGTGTTTATTTTGAAGAAAACACAGTTGCTGATGTAGTAGTAGACTGCAAGGGATATCTGTTGGCACCAAGCTTCATTGATGTCCAGATCAATGGTGAAATGGAGATGTAAATATTGCAATTTAATGTGAACTGGTTTGTTTTGTTTTTGCAGGTGCATTTGGTGTGGATTTCTCCAATGAACATGATGATTTGGAGAAGGGACTGGAGAAAGTTGCTAAAGGACTTCTTGCACATGGTGTGACCTCATTTTGTCCAACTGTGATCACATCACCGTCAGCACATTACCAAAAAAGCTTACCGAAGATGTGTAAAACGGCTGGCAGCGATAACCGAGCCGGAATTTTAGGTGGGCGCTCAGGGTTTAGCCAAAAGCAGCAAAATTTTAGCAAAAGTTGTCGGTCTTTGACGCCTTGTTTTTGACATTATTAAAGTATACGTTAAGCATTCAACAGATAGTTACGTGATAAACGGAAGATTTAGGAAGGTGTCAGTGCCGGATTAACCGTTTGGCGCAGTGGGGCCCCATGCCTTTTAGGGGCCCTGTGATAACGGATCAAAATAACGTTGATTTGATATTGAAAGAAATTTATCCCGAAGTCTTTTAGGGGCCCCGCGACGACGGAAGAAAATGTCTATCAAGCTTTCTTAATTTGCGCCGTCAAAATAACCTACGGATAACCTAACCTTACCTAACCTACGGCGTGCTATTTTGACAACGCGCTATTTTGATGTGCTACCTTAGCGAAGTATTATCTACTACCGTAAATGCTCTGATAGAACACCTGCACTCTATTGACGGAACCTAGATTTCCCCCACAATTTAAATACACTCATACCTCGCTTTACGGCCGCTCTTTATACAGCATTTCGCCATAACGGCCTTGTGCCATTATGGCTAAATTTCGATTTACGACCTAACATTTTCGATATATGGTCAAAACGGTCAAAACGGCATTTCGCTTTCCGGCCGACTTTCCAGGAACGTAGCCCGGCCGTAAAGCGAGGTATGGGTGTATTGAATTCAATCGGTTTGGTCAATTTAAACATTTATTTTAGTGCTTAGGAGATAACTGGGGTATGTCGGCTAAAATTTTTTTTATTTTATTTTTGAATTAGGCGTTCATGTTGAAGGTCCATTTATTAGCCGCGAGAAACCCGGTGCACATCCGCAGAATTTGATCCGAACTTTTGAAAATGGGTTTAAGGATGTGGAAAAGATGTATGGGGATTTGACGAATGTTTGTTTGGTTACGCTGGCCCCAGAACTGCCTTACGCTTTAGATATAATCAAAGAGTTGAGTCAGCGAGGGATTACTGTTTCGCTTGGTATGTAGGAAATTGGTGGAGGTTTTTTTTTGTTGTTGTGAGATTGTAGGAATTTTTGTTTTGTTTAGGTCATTCCATTGCTAATTTAGCTGAAGGTGAAATTGCTGTTAAAAGTGGTGCCACTTTTGTGACACATTTGTTTAATGCAATGTTACCGGTAGGTATGGTTGGCAAGTTAATTTTGTACACATAATTGAGATTGTGCTTATGTGTGTTGATGTCAATGTTAAAGAATAGAATGTTTTTGGTTAAATTATTTGTTTTGTACTTTTAAATGGTTATTTTCATTGAAAAAATGTTGTTATTTTTGCAAGAAAAATCAGAATTTTGATGATTTCTGATTTTTGAGTGGAAATCTTGATAATTTTTCTCTTTTTCACTGAAAATTTTAATGATTTTTCTGATTTTCATTGAAAATATTCATGATTTTTCTGATTTTAATTGAAAATATTCATGATTTTTCTGATTTTCATTGAAAATATTCATGATTTTTCTGATTTTAACTGAAAATCTTGATGATTTTTTTTATTTTCACTGAAATCTTGATGATTTTTTTTATTTTCACTGAAAATCTTGATGATTTTTTGGATTTTCACTGAAAATCTTGATGATTATTTTGATTGTCAATGAAAATCTTGATTTTCACTGAAAATCTCTAAGATTTTTTTGATTTTCACTGAAAATCTCTATGATTTTTTTGATTTTCACTGAAAATCTCTATGATTTTTTTGATTTTCACTGAAAATCTCTATGATTTTTTTTATTTTCACTGAAAATCTTGATGATCCTTTTGATTTTCACTCAACATTTTCATGGAGTTGTCTGATTTCCACAGAAAATGTTTCCCACTCGTATGATTTTCTCTCCGTAAATTGCATTTCACACAATAAATCCCCGATAACTGATTCCTTCACAATTCCAGTTCCATCACCGCGATCCAGGACTAGTCGGCTTACTAGCCAGCGACAACATCCCCAGCAAAAAAACCATATTCTACGGAATCATCGCCGACGGCATCCACACCCACCCAGCCGCTTTACGAATAGCTTACCGCACGCACCCGAAAGGCAACCAAAACCCACAATTACAACCAAACAACCAAACCAAACAAAAACAATTACGCCAATTTCAGGTCTGGTGTTGGTAAGTGACGCAGTCAGTCTGATGGGTCTTCCTAAAGGCATCCACCACATGGGTCAACAAGAAGTGGAAATCAAGGACAATGGCGCTTACATTACCGGAACAAACACTTTATGCGGCAGGTTAATAAATATCAGCGGAAGCAATAATGTTCTTTTGAAAGTAATCTTTTCTTATTTTCAGTATCGCCAATATGAACGAATGTGTGAAGACATTGCAGCGCGCGACGGATTGTTCGTCGGTCGAAGCGCTGCAGTGCGCTTCGCTTCACCCGGCGCAGTTGCTGGGGATAGAGAACCAGAAGGGGCGATTGAATTTCGGCTGCGACGCCGATTTTATTATTTTGGACAACGAATTGAACGTTCTAGCGACGTATATCAGTGGGCACTGCGTGTGGAAGAAAGTTCCCGGGGAATTTATCAATGCGAGATCACAAATGTGAGCTTTATTTTATGAATAAAAAGAATTGTAATTTTTCTGGGGAATTAAAATTGGATTTAGCAAATAAACAACATGGTACGTCAAAATGTTAGCGTAAGTTCAGGAGGGCACTGTGTATCTGCATTTAATTTTGTATATTTTATATCAAATCTAGCTAGGATGCAGCGCTTAGGGGGCCCATGGAGGAAGAAGATAGCGAGTTTATATCTCGCCAAGTACCGGAAATCTTAGCTATGGCTCTGCTGAAGGGCCCATCAACCCAACTTGCACACGGGTCCATTAAGTTCTTGTTACACTGAGTGTTTCGGAACAGTCGACGAGTGGTCAGGGGAGACCACGTGGTCGCCGGACGTAACAATCACTTAAATCGCCAAGAAACAACACAAAGAACAGAGAACTGTGTTTGATATTGTTTTATTGTGGCAGGTTGTCTAGGGATCGGTGCTCTGTAGACTTAAGTGGAGTTTCCTATCTGCATGGGATACTTGCAAATGACCAGCGTGGTTGGTTACATTTCTAATGTGCCACGCTCAGGTCCCAATGGTGGGCAGAATCCACACACCACGCAACGCGCTTGCCTTCATCGTCGTTATTTTCGGGTCGGAGTTGGGTCGCAGATGACCTGTCACTGACAACCGAGAGAAGACTCTCTTGGAACGTGGCCAGGGCGTGACTTCTGGTTACGGTCCAGTCATCTGGCCACGGACTTGCTACGTTCTTCCGTCGCCCTGCCTTGCAGCGCTATCTATTGCTAGACGGTTGAGCGGGGCCTGTTGACCTCAGCCAGTGCCGTCTGGGCCGCAGATGGTCACACCATCACGGAAAGACAAAATCACAAAATCAATCATTTGTGATTCCCTCAAATTCAATTGAGCGATTTTGCATTCGTGCAATTTCAAGATTCTGAAAATAGTCACATGACACAATCACCATAAGACTTAAAAGGTGATACAGAAAATTATGTTTACGATCCAATTCAACATGAAATGAAAAATGTTAAATTTAGGTACAAACAGGGCCGGATTTACAACTAAGCAAAATAAGCAGCTGCTTAGGGGCCCTGCATTACCTAAATCCGGCCCTGGGTACAAAAATCAAAATTTTCACTGATAAGTTTCACTGAGTACCCTCATACTTCGCTATGCGATCGGGATACGTTCCTGGAAAGTCAGCCGCAAAGGGAAATGCTGTATAACGAATCAGAGGAAATCCAGGGATTTCCCCACTTTTTGGCCATAGGTTGAAAAATTGTAGGCCATAAATAAAAACTTAGCCATAATTACACAAGACAGTTGTAGCGAAAAGCCATATAGAGAGGTATTAGTGGACTCTGATGTTGTTTCTTGATTCGTCTAGCTATTTATGAATTCACAAATGCTTAGGCACATTCTAAATCATATGAGATTGGCCACTTAAATTGGACATTGCCGACTGAATATGATATCGGGCCGTAACACATTGGGACAATAAATATCGGTCCGGTACATTACATAGTTTGAGAAGCGCTGATCTATGCAATGCAATGTCATGCAGCAGTAAGCTTATGTAGTACATGCAGGTATAGAGGAACAGTCCAACCTGCATTTTAAAAATTATTGCAAACAGAATTGATAGTTCTAAGAATATATATCATTGACAGTACTAGATGATCTTAATGACCGTCCTTGACAATGACATTCAAGGTCATTTTTTTAAAACCTATTTGGATTTTATAAATGCAGGTATGCCGCATTTCCTGATTCTGAAGACACTGATGATAATAATGCTTAACCCTTACAGCCCCAACCAAAAAAATATCCCTCGAACACCCAACCTGGGTCATTTCTGACCCCAACAAAGAT
>JAQIXU010002984.1:0-10290 GCA_034701245.1 Strigamia transsilvanica
TTTTGATGAGAAATTGGTTAGAAATTGGCAAAAATGTGAATTATTTCGAATATAAGCCGCGACTTGTAATCGAGGGCAACTTGTATTCCAAACCGTAATTTTTTGCCGCGACTTATAATCGAGGGCGACTTGTAATAGAGGGCGACTTTTATTCGAAGAAATACGGTATACCACTAATTTCAATACGGTACACTGCATACAAACATAAGTTTTCAGTATTTTTACCAAGAACCATTGACTCAACCATCTTGCAAGACCAGATTTAATTTTCACTTGACAAAATTGATTAATCGGGCCAGGAAAGGCAAAATACTGTCACAAGAAATAAAAACCCTCAATGTTTTGTTAAATTTCTCCGACGCTTAAACCAGTCAGTCAGATAGGCACTACTAACCCATGGCTTTTTCAATTAGGGAATACATTGACCAGTTATTATTTACATGTTATCCCATGGGACTAAAAAAAATCCCTTAGTTATCAGAGGATTTAAATAAGAAAATAAATTTATAAAAAAATAATTCGTTCATAGCGGTACTCAATTTTTCGTTCCCTAAGATCAGCCAAAATATTTTAATATTAAAATCAGGCAACAAATGGTTTTGCCACTATTTGCAAGTTTTAAAGAAATCTACGTCCATTCGTAGCCTGATTCTGAGTGCGGAGGTGTTGGCAGGGGCGGCTTCCTCATCCGCCCCTGTGGCCCTAGTCATATGACCGTTTCACTGTTGTTCATGTAAATAGGACTAGGCCTGTCGTCGTAGCCTGATAGCGGCCGCGATTGGTAGCCGGGATTTACAATTCCGCCTTCCGCTACTTCGTGAAGGTGCAATGCGTTTAGGCCTAAAATGTTCATTGTAGATGCTGATGAATAAGCAGGAGGTGCTGATTGTCCAGATGAATACGAAGGAGGCGGTAAATTTGAATAACTGTCGTTGCTCGTTGAACTTTCGCCTCCTGCCGCGACCGGTGGCGGCACAGGCCGTGGATTATTGTGTGCTGAAGATCGATTCATGATTCTTGTTACTGGATTTTGGTAATAACCTTGCCGATAAGAATGAGCTGCACGTTTTGATCTTGTTGACCGGCGCTTAACCTTGCGTGGCGTCATCGGTCGCTGGTAGGCGTTCTCTTGAGTTTGAGGTGTCGATCGACGATATTCGATGCTGTACGGCAAGACAGGAATTTGTTTCCTAGCTCGAACTAGAACGATAATTAAAATTAGTGGTTAAATTTCATTTAACTTTATAAGTTAGTTAAGACAATTGCATTGGTGACTCCTGTTTCGCATTTAACGTTAATTAAAACTAAAATAGCCTAAAATAGCAAATATTCCAACGAATGTTAGCCTTGGCTGTTAATCATGGAAATACGGTAGTTATGCCGTAAATGCTCTAATAGAACACCGACTTGTTCATATGACCCATCTTCGCGGGCCTTAAGTTGACAACCGACGGGCCGCGGGTTGGCCACCCCTACTTTAAACATTTAATTGTAATGTTCTTGATCCATTTAGCCATTTATCTAGTCATTTATATATTGAATTTAACTGTTTTGGTCAATGTAGGTATTGAATTCAGTCGTTTTGGGCAATTTAGACCCGCGTTGTAAAGGATACCGCATTGAATTAGCATCCTGCACTCAATGAGAGCAAATAAGGTAAGTCTGGATATCATTTAGCTTTAAAAGTTTCATTTTGCATCAAAGTAATTTTAACAAACAAGCAATTGTACATAAAGTATGTTAGCGACATGTGAGCTTTTACCTTGCGTCCTTGAATTTCCACCTTAAGACGTTAAAAGGACACTAGGCGCATTCTTAAAGTCATTTAAACTTGTTTAAATTCTTTAAATCAGTCTAAATGTAAGATGTTACATGTTAAATTTGACATTTAGAGCGGTTTAAAAAATTTAAACAAGTCTAAATGACTTTACGAATGCGCCTACTGAGTACACTCAACCCTCGCTTAACGGCCTAGATAGGTTCCCAAAAAGTTGGCTGTAAAGCGAAATGCTGTATAACGAATCAGGGGCAATTCCCCCTGATTTGTTATGGAATTTTCCGATTTTTGGCCTTATATCGAAAATATTTGGCCGCAAATCGAAATTTAGCCATAATGGCACAAGGTTGTTATGGCGAAACGCCGTATAAAGAGCGGCCGTTAAGCGAGGGTTGAGTGTTTAGCCATAACTTATGTTTTGTAAGTAAAAGGTAGTGAATAGACTAGAAAAGTGCTCATTAACTTATACAACCAAGCTGTGCATTTTATAAAGCAACTACAAGCAAGTGTGCGTTTTTAAAAAAATCCTGCATGTACTAAACGTACATACATTTGTTGCAGTTGCATGTGTGCTGTCTTGGTTGTGGTAGGGTGATAGGTAGAATAAGAATCAAAGCCACCAATGAAATCAACTGAAAAAATTAAATATTTACTTTGTTTATTAAATTAAAACTGCAACAATTTTTATTTTTTTTTGCATTTTCTGATCAGCTTTGGACATTTGCAGTAAATCTCAATTTCATAACCAATACAAAAATCACTTTAAGTACTTATAATTCAAAAGAATACTTACAACTGTCATCCTCTTGAGTAAACGACTGAAGCAAATAACAAGCTCCAATTAACCCCATTAACTGAAAGTGATGAAATAGAATTAGATTTGAAAATTGACCCCATTTTACTAAATATTGAATACCCCTAATGCAATCTGCGTGGCAGCGTGAACAACTTCCACATACTCGTAGTCTAAAAGACAACCGTCTATGGCAACGGGTTTTTTCCAACCGTCTTCCGTGATCGAAGACACATTATACTTAGGATTGCAACCTATTCCATTAACTTCCCACCAACTGCGGCTTCCAGTTCCCATGTTTAGTATGCCATTGTCCTACAAAAAGACGATTTGTTTAAAATAAAAACTAATTACACTCAACCCTAGATAGGTTCCAGAAAAGTTGGCTGCAAAACAAAATGCTGTATAACAAATCGAGCATGGAATTTCCCGATTTTTGGCCGTATCTACGAAACATTGTGGGCCGTAAATCGAAAAGCGCCATACTTTCCTAAGGCTGTTATAGCGAAATGCCGTATAAAGAGTGGCCGCATAACGAGGGTTGAGTGTATTTTAAATTGACTTTTTACCTTTTTAAGATACCCAACTTCGAGGTAAACGCATACGATAAACACATTCCAGGCCAACCATATCACAGTCCATGTTATATACTATAAAATGAATAATATATGATATGAGATAACAACTACTCAGCAGACAATTTTATTGAGGGCCATCCAATTGATGGCAGTAAATCTTTTACTAAAACAGGTTTTTTGGGACATTAAACAGAGGAAATTATTTCATCTCCCTCCTCCCCCACATCAAAAAATGTAATTACATTTATTTTTATCTACTTTGAGCTATCTGAAAAGCGTGTTTTTCAGAAATCAACTGTTTTGGATGAACTTTGAGCTTCCATTTGGACTAGAATGTTTTGGCTAATAGATTTTTCATGTGCAGTAGTCAACCAAATGTTTAATTACTGCTCTCAACATTCATTTGCAAGAGCTGCTCTGGCCACACATCTTGAGCGTGCGAAAGTTTGCTTTCACATGTAATGTTCACTGTGTTTAAATGTCTTTTTTTGACTCCCAGGTCTTCCCTGTTGGGAATTGACAATCACAAACTAGCAAAAACTAATTGTGGTGTGGAATTGTTTTTCTAAAAACTTTTTTTAAAAACATAATTTTTTCCAGCTATTTATCGAACTAGATCAACGTGATAAAACAGCAATTTCAATCTAATGGGCTTTATTCTATTAAATATTTTACGACCCTTTACTTTAATAGGCAGTCTTTGATCCAATCCAAAAATAAATTGCACTTACAAGTTAGAATTAAGCGCCAATATAAATAATAAAAGTACTTTTGCTATATGCCCACCACTACGCACATGCACTTTAAATTAAATCAATACTAATGTAATCAAATCTAATGAAATTAATATATTTTTCTCCCATATTTTATAGTAATTTGTAAGTGGCGTGTGGGGATGAAACACACAGCTACCAAACGAATCACCGTAAATGCTCCGATAGAACACAATTGACACAATCTGAATTCAATCGTTTTGATCAATACACACATTTATTTTAGTATTTTTGATCAATTTGGGCAGTTATTTTAGTGTTTTTGATCAATTTGGGCAGTTATTTTAGTGTTTTTGATCAATTTGGGCAGTTATTTTAGTGTTTTTAATCAATTTGGGCAGTTAATTTAGTGTTTTTGATCAATTTGGGCAGTTATTTTAGTGTTTTTGATCAATTTGGGCAGTTATTTTAGTCATTTACATGCTGAATTTAATTAGTTTGATTAATTCAGTCGTTTTGGCCAATTTAGATCCGCGTTGTGTAGGATACGGCTTTGGAACCCCGCGCTCAATGGGAACATTTACGGCAAGCGCTAAAACCTGCTTCATACCATTATAAGATACTTTGGTCTAAATTGATATGTTCCAAAAAATCCAAAAATCACAAATATTATTTGTAAAAAATTAGCGATTATCGGTGCCCACATGTAACCTAAAAAATCAAAAATCTGTCGCTCCGCCGTGGCAATCTGAAACAAAACAAAAATAGAAAATAAATTTCAATAAAAGAGACACAAGAAAAACCTCTCATCACACAGGTAGGACAAATCAATAACTACACACGACAGTTGCCATGGTTACCAACAAAAACATTCCCAAAAAATACACAAAACACTACGAAACCATCATCCACCAGCCATACAAACCGCTGAGAATCAAATCCATTAGCATGTGAAAACTTGTTGACATAATCACACACAAACAAGAACAGGGTGATTGCACTTCATACATGCATAAAACATACTTTTTTGTACCCATTAACTTGATTACACTAGTAATAATGAAAAACTCACCTCTTGCAACACACACATGCCCAAAACAAAACATCTGCCCGTAAAGCAGGCCATTGTTGCGGCATAAACAGTTCTGTTAGTCGATTGACTGGACATGAATTAATTAATTCAACTGGGCTCCGTATAACAACATAAGTGGTTGAAACACTCTTTGTCCGCTTACTGAGTCGGGTAAAGCCTGATAAACTCCATAATTGCGTCTTATCCTGTGTGGAGTCGTGTTAGATGGCCGAAATGGAATGATAGAAATTTTAAAAAGTAGTTATGGAGTTCTATGGCTGTCATACCAGTCCCCGCTGTAAAGTAAAAAAATTTTTTAAAAAAAAACAAGCCAAACACCGCTCTGTTTCTTTTGAGAAGACAGAGGGTTGGATTAAGCGTCACTGCGACTGCGATCCCTCTAGCGGTCACAATGTGGAATTAGTTGTGAGATAGTGTGGAGGGACTAGTATTATTATAAGCAAATTATTTGTATAGAATTACAAATATATTATTCTGAAATGTCAGTGATGTTTAATTTTTTGAAAAAATGTACATTTCAATGCTTTTGTTGCATTTTTTTTAAAAGAAATCGCCAGTTATGGGTCGTTGGCGCGCTCTAGTGACGAAATACAATACTTGTGGAGCCTAAAAACAAAACTTTGACACAAAAATGAAATAATCTCTGCACCTCCAACCGATTTTTATAATTTCCTTTTCGTTTAATGCGTTAAAATTGTAGATTTTGGTGGCTATCCACAGGTTTAACATAAACAAGGTTTACTCCATGTATTTACAAGATGTCGGTGTCGGATAACAGTCACAACAACATAAGACTCGGTCTCATGTTCGCATTAAAAGATACCCAATGACGCTGCTACAATTTCTACAACCCAACAAAAATGACAATAAAAAACATTCAGCACAATGATTTAATTTTTTTACTATAAAAACATTCACATGCGCCTTTTAAACTGTATAATTAACCTATTTGATTCAACGCCCATGGGTGTCGTGTTTTAATATTCCACATTTCAAAAACACTAAAGCTGTAAATTTCCCTTGCTCGACATCCCACATCCCGCATCCCACTCATGCAACAAATAAAAACACGGGTAAATAAAGTGCTGTCATTGCAATTTCTCCAATAAAAGAGGGTTAATTAGAAAAGAAGTCCTACGAGACTTGCAAAGTTTCATTAATCAATGCTGAATGGCCAAGTTAATTAGCGATGAAATGGATTCTTGGAGGAAAAAGAAATAAAAATAAAAATGTGCAATAAGTCTTCATATGTGAAATGTGTATGTAATATTATGTTCACGTACGATTTATGGCTAAATTTTGTTATTTGTTGCACTGATGGTATCATCCCATTGGCCTCGTGACATCTACCTTTGAGCGAAGTAGGTGAAGGAACGCAAGAGATGATGGTGAAAGGTTTGGTTTGATATGCAGTAGAAGTTGGTTTGTTTTGCGTTGGAGTGGAACTGGAAAGCGAGATTAACCGGAATTTTTTTGATATTTTAAACGTATTTTTGTATTTCCAGGGGTCCAAAATGGTTTTTTTTTCTATTTTTAGGGGTGCAATATTATCTTTTCATACTTGTCAGGGGTCCAAAAAGAATTTCAATATATTGCATTGGCTGAAAAGAAAGTTTTCGTATCTCTCAGGGCTCCAAAAGAATGTATTCATATTCAGGCCCCTAAAAGTGACTTTTTACATTTTTTAGGGGTCAAAAATAAAAGTTTCACATTTTTCGGAGCTCCAAAGGAAGCTATTCATATTTTTCAGCACTCTAAAAGCGTTTTTCATATTTTTCAGGGCCCCCAAAAAAATGTTCATATTTTTCAGGGGCCCCAAAAAAATGTTCATATTTTTCAGGGCCCCCAACAGAAAATTTTCATATTTTTCAGGAGCCAAAAAGAAAATTTTCATATTTTTCAGGGCCCCCAGCAGAAAATTTTCACATTGTTCAGGGGCCAAAAAGAAAATTTTCAAATTTTTCAGTACCTCAAAAATGTCTTCTCATACTTTTCAGGAGCCCAAAAATTTTTTTTATATTTTTCAGGGCCCCCAACAGAAAATTTTCACATTTTTCAGGTCCCTAAAAGTGAATTTTCACATTTTTCAGGGCCCCATAAGAAACTATTCATATTTTTCAGGGGCCCAACAGAAAATTTCCATATATATGAAAGGCCCAAAAGAATTTTTTCATATTTCCCAGGGCCCTAAAAGTAAATTTTCATCATTTTCATCATTTTATTACCACATTTATTACATTTCTAAGCTTTTAAGAATAAAAATAAAATAAATAAATAAATAAATAAAATAATAAAAATAAATAAATATTTAAAGTAATTATTTGCTTATTGTCTAGTCAGTCCTATTAAAAAAAATTGCTACTCCTTAAATCCCTCAAAACGACCGTACCATAGCCAGCTCTCACTGTGCAACATCAAGTTGACCGTAGTTTTAGTTGATTACAGGTGTGCGAACCAGACGCATCTAAGGGTGGGGCTCAGGTGAAATATCCCGTTCGCTTTTCCCTCGGGATGTGGATGGTGTTCCACTAAACGGAACCGAGTTCCCACGCCATATACCTCCATTTTAACGATCCACTTTTACCAATATTCCATTTCTACATCTAGAACTAGAAATACGTGCAAATAAACTGGACAATGTCCAATAGGGCGTGTCTGAGCTAAAACCGACCCCAATTTTGGCCTTGAAAGCAGCTTTCAAGGTCGAAATAATCGAAAAAATATTTCTTTTTTGATTTTTGGGATTTGATGAATTTCTTGCTGGAAAATGTGTCGAGACTCAACACGTGTGTTTTGTAGTCACGTTTCTGGGAGAACTGGAAATGTCTGCCTTCAAGTCATGTTGTGAAAATTGAGTTTGGCCACTAGAGTGAGTGGTCATGTCCACTGCATTTAGGGATCAACACCTTGCTATCCCAATATTTGTCTGCTGAGTAAATAGCCTCGGTTCCGTTCGAAGAAATAGCAACTTTTAACACACAGTCGCAAATGGATGTATAGTTACTCTAGGGGCCCCTAATGGGGCCCAGGGGTTTAGTTTACATTTTTTTTATAATATAAAAATATAAAATTAAAGTAAAATTAATTTTGTTTTTAGTAGTTTTTGTGAGGGGCCCTTAGGCTGGGGCCCCGGGTCAAGGGGGCCCAGGGGTACTGTCTAAATTTTTTTTTACTATAATATAAAAATATAAAATTATAGTAAAATTAATTTTATTTTTAGTAGTTTTAGTGGGTGGGCCCTTGGGCCGGGGCCCCGGGTCAAGTGGTCTTGCTAGCACCGCCTGTTTTGTTAAATTGGAATTTCTGCGCTTTGCAATTGCGAAGTAGCTAATTATAGGTTTTTATGGGAACACTTGCAGCGCACAATGTGGGGCCGCGATGTGGTCTTTAGGTAAACCCAGGTAATGGTGTCAAGTAAATCTAGTGTGATATGATTAGATTTATTCATTTACGTGCACACACGTCTCATCAACACACCGTAATTGGAGTAAAACACCGTTGTGCTGTGTAGATGCAAGAGAAGGAAAATCTTAAAGAGGTGTTGAATTGTATAGATAGAGAATTCTGAGGGCCCAATGCAGGGCCCCCAATTTGTAAAAAAAAAAATTAGGAAGAAAAATCAGGACCGACGAGAGGGTGAGCCGGGATAAATTCCCGGGGCCCGGAGGCCCGAAGAGGGGCCCGAAGGCCCGAAGAAGGGCCCGAAGGGGGCCCCGACTATGTTGAAAAAATGGTTTGTTTTCTGTCTGAAAATCAGGGGTCCGGGAAAATTTGATTTTACTTGGGCTCGGAGGCCCGAAGAGGGCCCGGGGCCCTAACTATGTTGAAAACATGTTTTGTTTTCTGTTTGTAAAAACCAGGTAGGGGCCCAAAAAAAATTTCTTTTACTGGGGCCCAAAAAAAATTTCTTTTACTGGGGCCCAAAAAAAAATTGTTTTTACCGGAGCCCAAAAAAAAATTATTTTACCGGGGCCCGGGGCCCCACTCGGCGGCCCTCAGAAAAATTGACAAAAATAATTTTTTATTTTCCAAAAAATTTTCACACAGGGCCCCAAAAATGGCAGCGAGAAGGGGCCCCCAGACAACCTTTATTCTAATTCACACGATTCGGTTCACACGCACTTATTTCTTAAAGAAATGAATAAATACATAATTAAATAAATAAAAATGGAACGATTCGAAAAATGTAGATCTAAATGCTGACGTCATAAATTGGCGCTTATTTTCCGTGTCAGCCATGTCAATTTCTTTAATTTCCACGCCGTGTTTTGTTCATTTTTCTTTCTACTTATTTTTTTCACCTTCGCACAGGTGAAAATTGCGGTTATGGCTTCACACAGTCTTTAAATTCACGCGTCTCGTGTAATTTGCTCTGTTTACCGCCAACTGACCTTGACTCGTAACCCCACCTTCTATTCACAGACCCTTCGTGCGATTAATAACACGTCATGACGTCATTATTTGGCCTCGCGTATTTTGGCAGTGAGAGCGAGGCCGTTTAGCCAGTTGCAAAGTTGTCTTCTCTGTAAAGCATGAATTAATAAAATGTTGGAGAATTGTGGTGAAGTTTGCGAATTATTGAGTTTGGGGTTTGGGTATGAGGTTTGGTTGACCCAATTTTTGTAATAATGTATTTTTACACGTTTTTGAGATGTGGGGGGCGGGGAAAGGGACATTTTTTTTTTTTTGGTTTTTTTTTTCATTTTGTGTCTGTTTCACCTGACAAATTTGCTCGTGTGGGGTTTTGGATTGTTGCCAGGGAACTAGATCTAATGTATCTCAATCTCAAATACCCACACAATTTGAAGATTTTTTTTTTTTTTTTTTTTGGAGATTTATTTCGGTGAAATCAGAAGTGACGTGTGGATTAAATGTCGATTTTGTTTTCTGTGGGGTGGATGAAGAGTTGGAGAGACGGCGGAGGGCGCTTGGGTGGAAGGGGTTCAGGTGGAGGAAATGGGTTGGAGATTTGGATTTTGGTGGATGGGGGATTTGGTATTTGGGATTTTGTAAGGGTTGGAAAGGTTTTCAGACAGATTTGTTTTTGGTAATAATTTGGTAAAAAATTTTAAATGTTTTTAAAATTTTTTAAAAATTTAAAATTCGGTAAAATTTCTTACAATGTGGCAAGATTTCTCAAAAGATGCCAAGATTTCTCAAAATTTGCCAGGATTTGGCAAGATTGCTCAAGATTTCCCAAGATTTCTCAAAATTTGCCAACATTTGGCAAGATTTCTCAAAATTTGCCAAAAATTACTCAAATTTGCCAACATTTGGCAAGATTTCTCAAAATTTGCCAAAAATTACTCAAATTTGCCAACATTTGGCAAGATTTC
>JAQIXU010002985.1:0-10288 GCA_034701245.1 Strigamia transsilvanica
TTGGTTTAGCAACCCAAAAATGACTTTCCTTTTTATTTTACACAGAATTTCTGCATGTTTTCTGGCGTTTTTCATCAGTTATGCTCTCGCCCATTGTCTCTGTTTTATTGCTCCTACTTTTGTATAACCTCTCCGAAGTAATAAAATGTACAGTTAGTTTCAAACCTCCAAACACTGCTGTCGCTTTGTGAGTCCACTCCACCAAAACTGTAAATTAACTTCATCAAAAACTACAGGTTATGGGTTCAGCGTCTAACGACTGTGCTTAAGACATCAAGGACTTGACTAAAATTACAACGAGAAAGTTTGAAGTTTTTCAATGAGAAAGTTCAAATTTTGAAGCAACCTTGACATTTATAAAAAATGGCTAGCACAGGAAGTGGTTGCACAGTGAAAATGGAGGGACTCGTTAAAGACAATTTTGATAATTGAAAAATTCATATGACGGCGGCCTTGACAAAAAGTAAACTGCTAAAATATGTGGATTAAACAACCAGAAATAAAAAAAAAAGAAGATGCCGATTCAACAAAAGCAGCAGGAACCTGGGATGATAATGACGACCAGGCAAGGTCAGATATACCTTCTATTAAGGGGTCCGAACTCCGCCTTACGAAGGGATGCAACACCTCGGCAGAACTATGGACTAAATTACATGAAACTTACCAATCTAAAGGACCAGCCAGGAAGGCAACATTATTGAAACGCATGATTTTACACCGAATGGAGGAGGGTGAAAAAGTGCAAGAGCATCTGAAAAGTTTTTTTGAAGCGGTTGACAAGCTGACAGACATGGGCGTGAAACTGGATCCAGAGGTCACAACAATACACTTGTTGTACAGCCTACCAAAATCATATGACAATTGCAGATATGCTATTGAAATAAGGGACAATTTGCCAGCTCCGGAGCAATTAAAAATAAAAATCCTCGAGGAATCGGATGCGCGCAGCAACCAAAAGGAAGCCATCCCTGACGCCATGTTTGCGAAGAAGAAATTTGTGTGACACAATTACGTCACGAAAAATAAAAGTGAAAAATCGGACAGCAAAACATTGTTTAAATTCAAGTGCCACAACTGTGGAAAAAGCGGCCACAAGGCGATCGACTGCTGGTCAAAAGTAAAAAGTAATAGACTTTTGGTAGTATTACCTGTATGAATGGGCATCTATCCTGGGTCACTCCCGTATCTGGTACAGCGGCTTGATCGTTGAGAATCTTGATGCAATTTATCAATGTTTCTGGCTTGAATGTGTGTGTAAAAGTTGTCGTGTTCCCTCTACTTAATATTACACTAGGTATTATATAGAGGAAGCGAGTCTAGATGCAACTTCGTGGATTGAATAATATTACTTGAATCGATCACTTATCTATCTGAGTTCAGTTACCAATGAATTTAGTCATATACGAAATGAGTATGTTTAAGACATCTTTTATTATCTGTTCTTTACAACTGATCGATAATTGACGTTGATTTACTTTCCACTCAGCAAGGGATATTGATGTGTAAAAACAAGATGGCATCGTCGTCGCACGTGCCGGTTTGCCTTTGTCTTGCCTTTGTCTCTTTGGGTCCACTCGTTGGACACGATTGAATGCTCTAGTTGGAGTCTTACTTTGGTTGGCCTTCTCGTGTTGTCTAGGGGTTTCAGGTAATACGAATGTACAACTGGTTGGAAGACCCAACTTGTTGTGTGATATAGAATTATTGGATTGGTTATGAGAATCCCAGTCTGGGCTGTCATACCAATATTGGATATAATCGCCCTTGAGTGTCTCATAGGCGATTCAATATCTCTTTTCTACTTTAACCAGGTAGGGCTGGGAAAACGGTGCCTTTCGGAAATCACACTGCAGTTGACTATGTCCTCAGTTGACTATGTACTCCTTGCATTATTTTGGCTAAAGGTTTGACTCGGATAGGATCTTAGTACTGCGGTATTTGTGGTGTGTTCGGTTGTTGGTTCCATTTTGCAATGTGGCCGGAAATATAGGCTTAAATACTCTCATTCACGTGGCCTCAGCCTGACCAATGATGGGATAGACTGAGCATGGGCCTTGCCTGAGGGCGCGCACCTGTGCAGTGAGGAGGAAATGAAAAGGTGGAAGAGAAAGTGATGACAAAGTGAGGGGCTTGGTTAGTGAACATTCCCCACTCAGTAGGTGGCCCTAGGGAGAGTCTCCCAGGGGTCACAACAAAGTGATACATTTTGGGTCTATCAAAACGTATATAGAAATTATCATGTGATCGAGATTAAGGGATTAATCTGAGTGCTCTTGATTGCTCAAGGAAAATTACATGACCAACGCACATTAGCATAATACTCTTCTTCTTAGAATGTGGGTCAAGAAGAAGGGAACACTTTCTAATTAGGGGATTAGGTAAAGGAATGCAGAAACTGCATTTTCTTAATTCAAGACAACTGATTTTGTTGATAAAATAAATGTTGTTTATTTATCTCTTAATTAATGATGCAAAATATATAAATAATATTAAGGTATTTTTCTTGTGTCCTCTAGGACAGTGGTTCTCAAACTTTTTTTGCCGCGGCACCCTTGTCAGGCTAAAAGAATTTCGCAGCACCCTTTTCGGGCTAAAAAAATTTTGCAGCACCCTTGTTGGGCTAAAAAAGAAGAAAAAACAGTGCACATTTAATGCTCAGTTGTCTTTAATGCGATGAATGAAACTGTTTGGATGAATTTTTCATTAATTTCTTTATGTTTATAGGAAGTTTAGTTAATTTTACCCTCAAATCACTTGATCCAGAAAGTTTGCTCCTGCATCTGTTTTTCTTGATTATTGCCGCGGCACCCCTGGCATACGCTTGCGGCACCCCAGGGTGCCCCGGCACCCAGTTTCAGAACCTAGGCTCTAGGATCACAACAAGCTTTGCAAATCTATCCATTCCAATGTATTGAATAACAGACAAAATATGTCCAAGTTGAAATTTATGTATCAGAAATGCCCCTAAATAAAAACTATTCATGTAGACCAGCTATTTGATCCCATATTGCATAATTAGAATTTGTTTAATTTCCTTTAAGTGGCTCCTGTACAGTCGGTATAACTGACTACATTACACAACAATACTGATTAAAGTTTAAACAACATGTGGCCTGATACAGACATTCATATCCATCATTTTGGCAGCTAAGACACCCAAGTTTATCAATCTTGGACCTAGGACAGAGCGCTGTAATGAAAAAAAAAATTTCAATTAAATTTCATCTCGTTTATTTGAGATAATGAATGAAAATTGTATTTTTATTGGGAAAATCGGATTCAGGGGTCATCTTTATGTGTTTACAATGAAATAGAAGTTGAAAACAAAATCATTAATTCCATCCAGATTTTTTTTGTGTTTGCAATAAAAATAAGGAACAAAAAAATAGTTGGCAACTCAAATTTTGCTGGCTTTAGTTTTAGCCATAATTTGCAAAGAATACAGTTCAATAATATTTTGGTGGTCCCCCTTTCATTCCGATGACTGCCTTACACCGCCTAGGCATAGGAACAACTAAGTTTGAAGTTTTTTCATGGGCTAACATACACCATGTTTCAGTTAACTGATTGATATTTCTTGTTTATTTTTAAGCTTTAAATTATTAATTTTTTCCATTATTGACTATACACTGGGAGAAATAATAGGTGTAAAAAGGTGTAAAGGTTTTGAATTTTTTCCATCACATTTTGAAAATTTGAAATTGTAGTTTTTGTTCATTTTTTTCCCAATTAACCATAACTTGTTTGAAGCTGTTTAGACTAATTAGATGGTTCTCTATAACTTAGTAATTGGAAATATTGCTCTATCTCAACCAGCTAATGAGTTAGCGAATGAAAAGTGCATTGTTGCGTGTCTGGCATAAAATTTGATTACACCATTGGATTCGTCATCCCTACTTTGCTGTAGGCTAGTCTGCTTGGTTTTTTAGAAAAGCATATACTTATTCTGGAAATTGACTGGGGCGTCTTAAACGAAACACCCTGTATATTAAATATATTGCTTTTTTGTGTGGGCTTCTAGAATTATTTAAAAAAATTAAATTCATGAAAACTTACATTGATCATTAGGTGGCGGTGGCACTGGCCATGGCGTTGTGATTGTCAAATCATTTTCTTCAATACAACACTCACCAACTGTTGTATTACAGCATTCTTTCTGGTGCGAGCATTGCGAATCCAAACCACATGGTTCGCAATTGTTTACTTCCGGTATGTAATCAGGACAAGTATACGCCTTCTCTGAAATCGAATAATTTTTTTTAAATTGGATTTTTGCACTTAAAACTACGCATTTTGACACAAAGAAATTGTAGAGTTATTTAATGTCCAATTAATATCCAATTGGACCTCGATTATTAAAAAGAATTAAATTCATTAAAACTTACGTTGAATCACAGTTGGTTTTGGCTTTGCCGATGTGGTTTCCAAATCTTCCTCCGTTGTCAATAGTCGCACCAAAATACCCACACTCATACAACACTTACCACCGCCTAAGATATTGCAGCATTTCAAAAGTGGACTGCAATGCATATCCGTAAAACAGAATACGCACGCATCGAAAGGCACTATGTTAGACGGACATTGAGTTATTTCTACCTTTAAAGTTGACAATGTTGAATTGGAATTTGGTTTACGAATTAAATGATCGACTAGGATGGTTTTCTCACTTCCTACTATACAACACACCTTCTCATGAATATTGCAACATTTTTTTTCTGTACAATCAATAAAACAGGTTTTGCAAGCCACTCTGCTCATGTATTTGTTAGGGCATTCTATTGGTTCCAAATTTTCCTTTCTATAAAATTCAACCACAACAATATGAGCTAAGCAACACTTGTTGCTTCCAAATGTGCAACATCTGGTTTCTTCCTCACAGTCTTCATCTGAATCACATGGGATGCAGTTATAGACTTCATTTTCCAAAGCAGGATATGTGGATGGTAACTGGCATGTTTTAAAAACAGGATTAGCCACAGGAACTTGACGAGCTGAAATGCTGGAACTTCCAACACAACACAACTTATGTATTGCTTCATCATCAATAAGGCAACACATAAGATTGTGCTGGCAATCTTTGTCATGAATGCAATAGACACACTTTGAACCTTTTGGAAGCTTAGATGGACAAGTATGAGAAAGTTTTCCTGTTCGTGAAATTAATGTTGAAAGACTTTTTAGCATTGGGGCTTTATCGACTAGTCGCAGGCAGCACATTTTATCTCCTACACCGCAGCATTGCTCTTCTGAATTGCATTTCATGTTCAAATTACATGTCTTGCATGTTTTTATGTGAGGGATGGTTTGTGGACACTGAAATGTGGTAGCATTCATGGTGCAACAATTTTGGTTGATTGCATGGCAACATGATTGTCTATACCCACAGTCTAGGTGTGATGAGCAAGTTTTACAATCAGATGGATCTGCAAACTCTACTGGACAATTTTCTAGAAAAGTGTTGTTTTGGTTGTGCTGATATGGTGATTCTAGTTTGTTTTTGATTTAAAGATTTCTGTTAAAAAATCTCACTAAAATTGCAGAGGATGACTGAACTTACCGGTACTTAATTCATAGTTTGGATCAGCATTGGTAGCAAGGTTTGCCTTGTATCTTCTAACTGATTTATTCCTTCCTGAGTCTTTTGAAAATGACAATGAACAATGATCACCCATTGCTTTTAATACTACAACCCAACATATTGTGTTTATATAAGCAGTGAAGGTCATTGTGAATGTGATGATTTCAAGTGTAAGGCTATTTTAGTCTAATTAGCTTTTTTTTTTATAAAACATTTCTATTGTAGGAGAAAGGATATTGAGTTGCAGGATGTTTCAAATGAACATGAATTATAACACGATCAGATAGCAAACTGCAGCTACCATAATCTTGTATTTCTATGCTAAAGTCTTTTCTCACTAATAGTGAAATTCTTTCTTCAATTAAGACATCCAAAAGTTTCAATTGAATGTCTTTGCAATGTAGACAGCCTAAAGGAAATAAATTGACATGCTTACACACATATGAGTTTGAGTCAGCTGATTTATTCATTTCAACAATTGTTGCGTCCTACTCTCTGGTTAGATAGAATAGAATAGGGGAGTTGTATGCAACTCCATAGTTTAATTAATTCGTTAATTAAGGTCACTTACCTTGTTATTCGAGGTTACTAATAATCAAGTTGGAATACAAAGTAAATATGTTTAAGACGTCTTTTATTGATTCTACTGGATGCAATAAAAGGTCTTCTTCTTGCTGATAAACAGGGAAACAATATGCCGTCTTCGGATCACGCGTTGGTTTGCCTCCACACGTATTTGTAATGGGCCACTTGTTAGACACGATTGAATGCTGCAGGTGGCGACTGACTCTGATGGCCTTTGTATGTTGTCTAGGGGGTTTGAAGGATGATATAAATGTTCGACTGGGGGGGAGTCTCAACTTGTGGATTCGTATCGTATTGGTGGTGTTAGCCGTGAGACTTTGGTTGGGACTATCGGGCCAACTTTAAATACAATCGTCCTCGAGAGGCTCTCGGGGCCGATGTATTGGTGATTACCGGTACAGTACCGATACCGAAAGTACCGCGGTACAAGTAGCCGGTACTTTTTGTCCCCACAGAAAGTACCGCGGTACCGGTACTGGTACATGCTGCTTCTTTGAAAAGTACCGCGGTACAGGCCTGCGGTACAGTACCGGTACCGGTACTGTACCGTGCCCAAAACTGGTGATTAGTATATTTACCAGTTAGGACTGGGAAAATGGTGCCTTTGGGAAGCCATACTGCCTCTGTATATGTCCTCGGTCGGTGGCACATCAAAATAGCGCGAACAAAACAGTGTGCGTCAAAACAGCGCAAAAACAATGGCGCGGCGTCAAAATAACCTAATTTAACCTAATTTTGGGTGCGCACCTGTGCTCAAGGAGGAGATAAATTAATGAGGGGGGAGTGATAATTAAACTAGGGGACCTGAATGTTGGGCATTCCTAGCCCAACATGTCGCCACATGGGAGAGTCCTATTGGGGTAACCACCCAATATAATTGGGTAGCCAAAAGAAACTATTGGCAACCAATACTAGGGCCATGCGTATGCCTACAGAAAAGACGCTGTTGTTGGTTAGTGTGGATGACATGGTGCTATTTACACCGTCTAATCTCTAATGCGATCAAGAATCAGATCCTTTGAAGACTTTCCCAGCGATTTGCTACCTAGGAATTATTCGCACCGGGATGTCCATGTCACAATAGAGTTTGTTGTGTCCCTACTCGATATATTTTGCTACAGCCGAGTAGAGGAGTCTACTTGCAACTTCGTGGTTTATACACATTTAGTGAATCTGTAATATTATGTCTAATATTACTTACTTGCGTTCCAATACTTCCACTTTTACCAAATAATGTACCAAATAACTGTTTGTACTTAAGATGTCTTTTATTAATATACCTTTTACAATGCATCAATATATTCAGTCTTCTCTTCTTGGGGGAAACAAGATGGCGTTTTCTGACCACACGTTCGGTTTGTCTTCGTATGTGGACTTAATGGCGTCGGCTCGTTCTTCTTCTTGTCCCGTCTGGGTCCAACTCGGTGGACGCAATTGAATGCTCCGGGTGGAGACTTACTTCAGTGGCCTTCGTTTTGTTTAGGGGGTTTTGAAGGGTTTAATATAAATGTATAACTGGTCGGGTGTCCCAATCGAGTTATATAAATTATATCGAAGGGGTTTAGCCACGAGAATTCCTTTGGTACGACTGACCTGGCTAAGTTCTGTTGAACTGCTCCTGAGAATCTCTAGAGAAGTTTGCAGGGAGTTCCAATTTTACCAGTTGGATAACTGGAAGAATAGTTGCCTTTCGGAAATCACACTGCCTGTGCATATGTCCTCAGTCATTCCTTGTGGTTTATTAAGGTTTGACTCATTGAGGATCTCTAGCAGGCAGTTTGATGTGTTTGGTTTGATTGTTGGTTCAGTTCTGATAAAAGAGTGGGAAACTCCCAGCTTTATACAACAAGTCAAGTGACTGCTTTGGCCAATGAGTGACCAAAGCCACATCACCCCTTTTTCCCTCAGGGTACACACCTGCATGAGCAAATGTGCGCCCAAGAAAAGGAGAATGACCCGGAACAAAGAGAGCCCACTTGGAGGTCACTCACAGAGAATTCCTCTGTAATGCTGTCACTCTACTAGAGATCACCACAAGTCATGTGATTATTCTGGCCAATTGTGGCCAGCAATACGTCACACTCATCCCCTTAGGGTAGACACTCAAAAAGTAGTCCACCCCAAAAGGGGAAAAATGCCCTCTTCTGAGTAAAGGGCAAGAATGTCGTCTCCAAAATAATATTAGTGACAAACACTGTTTGGGGTCACTACAAGTTACTGTATATCTAAAAACTTGCTGGAAAATTTGGTTTAGTATTGAATAATGTTGTTAAAGTCCCAGTTATACCCAGCACTATTCTTGTAAAAAGTGTAATTCTGGATGAATTTGTTAAAATAATGCTCTAATATTACCTGTTTGATTTGCTTGAATATTCCTTATCAATCTAATTGATCTTGTTACTTTCTGTGTGCACGTATTTGGAGTTCAAATGCATGTTTTGTATAATACAGTAATACGAAAGGGTATCACAACTCGCATCACAACTCGCATTCGCACATCGTAAATCACAATCGGACGCCGCGACTCGCATCCGCATGTCGCGACGTCCGATCATGCGTAAATCACGTTTATGGATTAACGCTCAAAGAGGCCCACTGACGATATTGCAGACACTTTAAGCTCGAAATTCAACACTGTATGAGCGCACCCATATTGCAGAAAAGCGTACCAATTCTCCGGAATGACGCCCTCAAAACCTATTTCTGAACTAAAAAAACAACTGGGTCAAGATCATTGTGTGGGCGTCTGCTAATCAGCGGTCACTACAGCACCAATGTTGCGGGCCTTTGCAGCTCCCTTGTCACTAGGCGGGGCTGCGGTTTCGGAAGCGATCTGTGGTCAAAGGGCACAGCACAGAGTGGCACAACATGACAGAGCCTCTCAAGTGCTCTACATTCATCATTTGAAATGTTCTACCATACAGTTTTAATTTTATCAATCAATTCTTGTTTTGTTTTGGGCGTAACTTTTGCAACCTCACTTTTGTTAAATACCACAAATTTTCAATGGTGAATTTGGAACCCACTCTAGAACATTCAAATGCTGTTCTTGCATCCAGAGCTTGGTTAGTTTTGCTGTATGGCATGGTGCAAGGTCCTGCTGGAATATGGCATCACTGTCACCATACTGCTCTTTTAGAGGTGGGAGTAGAAAATATTCCTAAATCTCGATGTATGCTTCTGCATTGATGGTACCCTTAACAATACACAGTTTTCCAACTTCTTGGATGAAAAGCAACCCCATACCATTATAATTTGAGGAAATTTAACTGTATGTGTGATGCAGTCAGGGTCATCTGCTTCATCACATTGTCCCCAAACAAGACTACTCATTTCATCAATGCATAAAATAGACTCATGCTAAATATAACACTTTCCCACTGGCCTTGACTGAAATCCTTATACTAATGAGCCCACTCACTAGTTATTCTGTTCTTTTGCTTTTTGTACATGAAAATCTGTTGAATAATTTCACATCTTCACACTGATGTAAATAAAGTAATAGTTCTGTAGAATTTAGCTCGCTGCATTGCAGCGAAGCACGAAAGAAAACACACAGCTGATTTCGCTCAGGTCATGACATAGAGTGTTTATTCCTCGCAGTGGTTGCCAAGCAACCACTGACAATACATAGTTGGCGCGTGCTATCGTAGCAACAACGCCGCCATAGTCAGTACAAAACTTAGTGCTAATTTAGCTATGAAAATATCTATGGACACAACAAATAAATAAGTTTAACACGAAATACAGTGAAATTGTGCATTAATTTTAACTATTTTCAAAGAAAACACTTGGCTTGATATTCCAGTAGTGTTTTGCAAACCGGAAATACTATGCTAAAGCGTGCTGAAGCACGATGTTTCGTAGGTAGCGTAGGCAGAAACATTTGAAATTTAAATCAAACTCATTTTGTTGATTTTAAAATAATGTACAATTGAATATCTACAAATATTCCCCATCCGATCGATTAACTCCGAACGAATATCAGAAAATTGAGTTGGAAAGATTTATTCTTCTACTAATGGCCAACCAACTACAGAACAAATCCTGTTGTCGCACGGCATCTATTTTGTTGTTTTTGAATTAGCGCCTTGTGTTAGTAGGGCGCTCCAATTTATGTAAACA
>JAQIXU010002986.1:0-10287 GCA_034701245.1 Strigamia transsilvanica
CACCCCCCCCCCACCCCCCCCCCCCCAAAAAAAAAAAAACAAAAAAAAAAAAAAAAACCCAAACCACCCACAAAAACCAAAAACCCAACAAAATTACCCGAAACTCGGCGGTACCGGACGAGGCGAAGCAGCAGCCCCAAAATTAAACGTCGGCACAGTCCCTGCATTAAACTGGAACGTAGTCACCGGCTCCGGCTCGCTCTTCTCCTACAAAAAACAAAAAATAACAACCAACAAACAGACAAACAAACATCCCACCTGTGTCCAAGAAAACGACTGCTGTTGACCCAATCCAAACTGAAACGCCGGACCGCCGCTCCCCGCGAATCGATTATTCGGCGCAAACGCCGGCGTCGTCGTCCCGCTCAACACCGGAGCCTGGAACCCCACCCTCGGCGTCCCCCCGAACCCTCCAAACCCCACCCCAACCGTCGTCGTCACCACATACGCAAACAAATTCGCTGGCGCGAACCCACTCGTTGTGACCGGCGCGCTGAAACTCGCCGACCCTGTCGTCGTCCCGAACTGCGGCACCGCGGACCCCGCACTCGTCGTCTGACCAAACGAAAACAAACTTTTCGCTGCCGAAGTGGACGCGGTGCCGAAAAACGACAACGCCGGCGTGGTGGTGACTGCGGCGGGCGGCGACTGGAACCCGGACGCGGACGACGCGGACGAGAAAATCGAATTGGTGGTCGTGGTGCCGAACGCCGACCTGGAGAATGCGGGGGTGAGGTATTCGGTTGAGGCGGTGGAGATGGCGGATTTGATGGAGAAGTTGGATGGTTTTGGGGTGGTGGTGGGGGCTGTTGTTGAGAGTTCGGGGGTTTTGAAGAGGTTGGGTGGGGTTGTGGTTGGGGGTTTAGTGGTGGAAAGGTTGGGGGGATTTAGGATGGGATGGATGGGATGGGAGTTTCGACTCTTGAGATTTTCTTTTTGGGTTGGATGTGGTGATCTTCTGGGGAGAACGGAAAAACTAGTTTAGAATTTCGAGTATTATTGTCGGGTTTTTCGAAATTTTGATCGATTTTTCGTTTGGATTTTTGAAAATTTTGATGTTTTTATTCGGGTTTTATCGAAATTTCGTTTTTTTTACGAATGTTTTTGGAAAATTTCGAGTTTTTAATCGGATTTTTCAAAGTTTAGATTTTTCATCCGAATTTTTTCGAAATTTTAATTTTTTTTGATCGATTTTTTTTTTAAATATCTGTTTTTTGTCAAATTTTTTAAAAATTTGTTTTTTGCTCAAATTTTTTTCAAAACTTCGATTTTTCGATTAAGTTTTTTCAAATTTTGAGTTTTGATCGATTTTTTTTCAATATTTTCCATTTTTCATTCGAATTATTTCAAAATTTATCATTTTCCATCTGAAATTATTCAAAATTTTTGATGACGCACAAATTTCGAATTATCCAGCTCACACCATTTAGAGCTGGTGCAGCTGCAGCTACGGCTGGGGATGCCGAAAAATAATCTGGTTGCTCTAGCAATGGAGGTTGGCCAGGAAGATTCAGTTTCCAATTTTTGCGAGGTTCCCCACTTGACGAAAGATACTTAACCGACTTTCCTTGCTGTCGTAAATTTTGTTGCCGATTACTTTCGCTCCGGCTTGGATTTGATCCGGAAAGCAATCCCGTATTAGGACTGAAGAAATTCGCTGCGTACCAATGCTGATTTTGCTTTGGACTATGAAATCTTTCCCAATCATCATTTTCTCTCTCTTCACTTCTGGATGCCTGCTCAAACGCTTTTCGCAATTGCTCGCCATTGTAATTCAGCGAATACAAGCTTTGTACCAGCTGTTGGAATTGTACGGCGTTCAACTCTTCCGCATGTGGTTGCGCCATTGCCTGCTTGAGCGTTTCCGCTTCTACCAGATACATTTGTTGCATTGCTTCTAGTCTCTTCAAGAGTTCATTGTTCTTGGTAACAGCTGCTTTGTCCTTTTCCCTCTTGATCAAGTGATCAATATATCTTTCTATGACGTCATTGTACGGTACAATGGCATTTTTGCTCAGGTAGTGTCCAAACTTAACACTAGCTTCGATTATCTTCTGCTGTTCATCTTCCAGTTGTTTTTTAAATAGCTCTAAATTCTTAATAAAATCCAAAATCTTTTGGCGTTCGCTCTTCTTTTCGGACATTTGATTTTCAACATTTTCGACCGTCATACGATGAATCTCCGCCCGCTGAATATAGGTTATGTGCATATGTTGGTCCCAGGAGCATTTACAACTTCTACAGAACGCACTTGCACCGCCCTCCATAGCCCAACATTGTTTTATCGATCTGTCGCCAACAATTTCAACAGGAACATGTTTTAAGTAGCAATGGTCATGACAGATCGTTATGTATTCAATGGATTTAGAAGTCGTGTTGACCATGTGGTGGTGTTTAATGCATTTCGATGACGTACAAACAGTTCGCGGATGGGAAATCGGCTCGGCCTTCAGCACGGTTACATCGTTGAAGAGTTGTTTGGATAACTTCTTAACACTGGCATCGCTATTCATCAACATTTCTTTCTTCCATTCAGTTTCGGTCAAGTTTCTCTGAATGTTTGCACTGATGTCTGCAATGGGTTTAGTCAGACAGATTATATTTTTCCTCGCGTCGTTCAATGATATTGTATCGTAAATAACATGCGGATCCAAAGACTCGAAGTGCGCCAACAACCTCTTGGTTTCTTCTACCGTGACATTCCAGCTTTCGGAAAAAGTATTTCTAACACTATCCCTGAATGGAACTCCTTGATTAACAGCACAAAGAAACCGGAAGCTCTCATTGTCCATGCAATACATCGTGCTCGAATCGAGTGGGAAGTGGACATTGTTTTGTTGCAAAAGTTCAGCAAGAGGAACTCTAGTGTCTCCAGGTTTGTAGAAAGTTGTTCTGGAATGCGTGAAGCAAAAAACAATGTTCTTCAATGCACTTCGGTGCAGATAGGTGAGCAGTTCCTTGATGCAAAACTCAAACAGGATGTGAAGTTTTGATTCATTCGGCTTCAGGAGAATGCAAATACCATGGATTTCCTTCAAGGTTCGCAAGTACGCCAAGATATTGGCCAAGTTCTCCTTGTCTTTTTGGACTCCACGAACATCCCCAATTCCCGGAGTGTCAATCAAACGAAGCAAAGTGTTGCCCATGGGAAAGAGATGCCCTACCACACTCTGGGTGGCCGATCGACCTTTTCCGTGCACCTCGTTTTCATCCTTTCCGAACTCAATGTCGTGCACTCTATTGTCGTCATCAGTCAGTTGAAACCAAGACGATGTCACCGAATGTAATTCTCCTTGGGTGGCTTCTTTCAGCGATGGATACGTCAAGTAATTGACAAAAGCATTCAGCCAGGTTGATTTGCCGACGCCGGTAACTCCCAAAACGAGGATATTCAATTCTTTCATTGGAGGGATCTCGTCAATGAGTTTCATCATTTCGCTTGGAGGGAACGGAATAAATCCAAAATCATGAACATTAGAACAACATTTGAAACTGAAATTTACACAATTCGCTTTACCGCAATGGCAATAAAAGTGATTGTCGAAACCGTATGACAGTTGGTCATTGCAATGACAGCAATACCACATGTGTTTCTGTTGTTCACAGTGGGTTTGCCACGACCCTGGACATGCTAGATACAGGTCGACTCTCTTGTTAGGTTTCTCACACTGTTTATATTCGTAACCTTTAGCTAGACACTTCATTGATTCTGCAAAGGAAGTCGCATAAACATCAAAGTTGAGGTATTTTCCTTGCAAATACAGACATAATCTGCTCTTGTTTCCATCCACTTCATTCAAGGCAAGTTCCGGTCTAACATCGAGATCAATGGCAACACGCTGCTTATTTTCAATAAACTGCAGAAAATATTTTTTTAGTTTGTTCCAATAGTCATCATTTTCTTTGTGTAACTTTACTCCAAAGAAAAGTATGTAAAATTGCTCTGTGGAAGAATCCATGAAATGTGTGATGGTTTTAAAAAGTGTACCATTTCCTACATATTGTACTCCTGCTTGTTTGAGTTGATGGACAAAAAGAATTTTATCCAGCCAAATGTTTTGTTTCTTCATCCATGGGTTCATTTCACCTAGCAAGAAATTCCACATTTGAGCTTCAAACATTTCATCCAAACATGTGGTTGGCTTGGACCCAGACCGAATAGCTGGTATGTCTTTTTTCAGTTGAGACTTCATTATTGTTTCATGTCTGATAAGTTTCATTTTCAATTCCAATCCTTTTTTCAACTGCTCAACTGGAATGCAATTTGGATTCATTTCAAACTGCTCCAATACATGGCTGATCTGCATTAAAGCTTCTCTGGTATCTTCAAATGTTTTAATCAAAACATTTATTGTAGTTCCTTCATCTAAGAAAATAACTTTTTGTTCTCGAATAGATGTACCAATACAATCATTTAATGCCCAAAGAGGCATTAACATGTATGTAAGTTGCTTTCCTTTTTTCTTGTTTGATAGTTGCATTAGTTTTAGCGTTTTCTTGACGTAAGCCTCGGTTTCAGTCAGTGTTTTAGGTGGATCGTCTGATGGTAAAACATCTGCAAACACTTCAACAGATGCTTGGACGTCGGGCAATGTTTGACTTACACCTTGGATGTTGGAAATCAATGCGGTCAGTGCTTCCTTCAATTGGTCGCCAACGTTTTCTTCGTTGCCGGAATTTTCTCGTTCCAAAGACACCACAACTTTGGTTCCCCAAGTTATTGCACAAACAAAATGAGTGCCCAAATCCAAATCAATTGCATCTCTTGAAATTGACGCTTCCATTTTATCTCTCTGTGGTACAAGTTCCTCGATTAGGTTTGCGTAAGTGTATGCTATTGACTTCTGGACGTAATTAGGCCCGTTTTTTTCGTGTTTCAAATATTTTGCGCAACCATCCGTGTGAACGAGTTGGGCCAAAATGCTTGCCTGCAATTCAGGTTCGATTCTGAGTTTTTCAAACTTTTCTTTTAAGGTTTCCGTGGTTATGCATTTTACATCAGGAGCGGCAATTCTGATTGTGCGAATCGAGTTTTCAGGTATCGAATCATTCAATACAGAAATGTTGACAAAGCTGTCTGTTCTGACATCGTACAGGTCTCCAATGACTGCATTGCGACCAATAGCATCTCTAGTTATTGTTTTCAGTTTCATTTTTCAGCTGGTATAAATCAAATCTGAAAATAACATTTCAATGAACTAGAATTTACAATTTGTTTGTGTAATAAATTTATAATAAATTTTTTTTTTGTGTTAAGTAAAGACAAAATTGAATGAACCATGGGTCAGTGCAGTGTCTGGTATAGAGGGGTGTCTTGTCCTTGATACGCCCTGTCTAGTCTAGATGCTAGAAGGAGTTCACTGTAGATTAATTCTGACACGAAAGTAAAAATTAGATAAAGTTACACTATTAAACTCATATTTTTTTTTAAAAAAACTTTGAAATGAACAAAATACTTAGTCTAAGCTGTGATCCTGATCTTCAGAACACACAAAAACTGCAAAGTGAACTAATTAAGAACTAAAAAGTAATTGCCATTTGGACGTGTTTTAAAAGAGCAATCCAGATACGTATTAGTTGACATATCTCGGCTTGTAGACGTAGTTTATCAGTTCAAGTCAGAATCGATTACCAGAGCGGCATCGGCACAAGATAATTCGTTATTTATTGTCAAAGTGCAGTAATTTGACAAAAAAAAAAAATAGGAGTTGTCTGACAACGTTGCTATTTATGTATACAACAAATAAAACTATATCGCAATCGTTCACCAATCATGACCAACTAGATAGGCTGTATTTGTTTTTATTATCTTGATTGCTCTTTTAAAACACATCCAAATGGCACTTACTTTTCAGTTTTTAATTAGCTTTTTGTGTGTTCTGAAGACCAGGATCACAGCTTAGACTAAGTATTTTGTTCATTTCAGAGTTGTTTTTTTTAAAAAAATATATGTGTTTAATAGTGTAACTTACTATTATCCAATTTTTTTTACTTTCGTATCAGAATTAATCTACAGTGAACTCGTTCCAGCATCTAGACTAGACAGGGCGTATCAAGGACAAGGCCACTTGTCTCTAGACCAGGCACTGCACTGCCCATGGTTCTGGGATTATAATTGCCAGCAGGTACTAATTATGGGTCAATGTCATTTGTAAGTCATTAATCGGATTAATGGTCACTTAATAGCCAAGACAAATTTTATTTTAAATTTATTACACAAACAAATTGAAAATTCAAGTTCATTGAAATGTTATTTACACAAACAAATTGTAAATTCTATATGTAGTTGATTGAAATGTTATTTTCAGATTTGATTTATACCAACTGAAAAATGGAACTGAAAACAATAACTAGAGATGCTATCGGTCGCAATGCAGTCATTGGAGACCTGTACGATGTCAAAACAGACAGCTTTGTCAACATTTCTGTATTGAATGATTCGATACCTGAAAACTCGATTCGCACAATCCGAATTGCAGCTCCAGATGTGAAATGCATCACCACGGAAACCTTGAAAGAAAAGTTTGAAAAACTCAGACTCGAACCTGAATTGCAGGCGAGCATTTTGGCCCAACTCGTTCCCACGGACGGTTGCGCAAAATATTTGAAACACGAAAAGAAGGGCCCCAATTACGTCCAGAAGTCAATAGCATACACTTATGCAAACCTAATCGAGGAACTTGTACCACAGAGAGATAAAATGGAAGCGTCAATTTCAAGAGATGCAATTGATTTGGATTTGGGCACTCATTTTGTTTGTGCAATAACTTGGGGAACCAAAGTTGTGGTGTCTTTGGAACGAGAAAATTCCGGCAACGAAGAAAACGTTGGCGACCAATTGAAGGACACACTGACCGCATTGATTTCCAGCATCCAAGGTGTAAGTCAAACATTGCCCGACGTCCAAGCATCTGTTGAAGTGTTTGCCGATGTTTTACCATCAGACGATCCACCTAAAACACTGATTGAAACCGAGGCTTACGTCAAGAAAACGCTAAAACTAATGCAACTATCAAACAAGAAAAAAGGAAAACAACTTACATACATTTTAATGCCTCTTTGGGCATTAAATGATTGTATTGGTACATCTATTCCAGAACAAAAATTTATCCTCTTAGATGAAGGAACTGCAATAAATGCTTTGATTAAAACATTTGAAGATACCAGAGAAGCTTTAATGCAGATCAGCCATATATTGGAGCAGTTTGAAATCAATCCAAATTGCATTCCAGTTGAGCAGTTGAGAGAAGGATTGGAATTGAAAATGAAACTTATCAGACATGAAACAATAATGAAGTCTCAACTGAAAAAAGACATACCAGCAATTCGGTCTGGATCAAAGCCAAGCACTTGTTTGGATGAAATGCTTGAAGCTCAAATGTGGAATTTCTTGCTAGTTGAAATGAAGACATGGATGAAGAAACAAAACATTTGGCTGGATAAAATTCGTTTTGTCCATCAACTCAAACAAGCAGGAGTACAATATGTAGGGAATGGTACAGTTTTTGAAACCATCACACATTTCATGGATTCTTCCACTGAGCAATTCTACATACTCTTCTTTGGAGCAAAGTTCCACAAAGAAAACGACGTCTATTGGGACAAACTAAAAGAATATTTCTTGCAGTTTATTGGAAACAAGCAGCGTGTTGCCATTGACCTCGATGTCAGGCCGGAACTTGCCTTGAATGAAGTGGATGGAACCAAGAGCAGATTATGTCTGTATCTGCAAGGAAAATACCTCAACTTTGATGTCTATGCGACTTCCTTAGCAGAATCAATGAAGTGTCTAGCCAAAGGTTACGACTATGAACAGTGTGAGAAACCCAACAAGAGAGTTGACCTGTATCTTGCATGTCCAGGGTCGTGGCAAGGCAACTGTGAACAAAAGAAACACTTGTGGTATTGCTGTCATTGCAATGACCAACTGTCATACGGTTTCGACAGTCACTTTTATTGCCATTGCGGCAAAGCGAATTGTGTGAATTTCAGTTTCAAATGTTGTTCTAATGTCCATGATTTTGGATTCATTCCGTTCCCGCCAAGGGAAATGCTGAAACTGATTGACGAGATCCCTCCAATGAAAGAACTGAATATCCTCGTTTTGGGAGTCACCGGCGTCGGCAAATCAACCTGGCTGAATGCTTTTGTCAATTACTTGACGTACCCATCGCTGAAAGAAGCCACCCAAGGAGAATTACATTCGGTGACGTCGTCTTGGTTCCAACTAACCGACGAAGACAACAGAGTGCACGACATTGAGTTCGGAAAGGACGAAAACGAGGTGCACGGAAAAGGTCGATCGGCCACCCAGAGTGTGGTAGGGCATCTCTTTCCCATGGGCAACACTTTGCTTCGTTTGATTGACACTCCGGGAATCGGGGACGTCCGCGGAGTCCAAAAAGACAAGGAAAATTTAGCCAACATCTTGGCGTACTTGCGGACCTTGAAGGAAATCCATGGTATTTGCATTCTTCTGAAGCCGAATGAATCAAAACTTCACATTCTTTTTGAGTTTTGCATAAAGGAACTGCTCACCTATCTGCACCGAAGTGCATTGAAGAACATTGTCTTTTGCTTCACGCATTCCAGAACAACTTTCTACAAACCTGGAGACACTAGAGTTCCTCTTGCTGAACTTTTGCAACAAAACAATGTCCAGTTCCCACTCGATCCGAGCACGATGTACTGCATGGACAATGAGAGCTTCCGGTTCCTTTGTGCTGTCAATCAAGGAGTTCCATTCAGGGATAGTGTCCGAAATACTTTTTCCGAAAGCTGGAATGTCACTGTAGAAGAAACAAAGAGGTTGTTGGCGCACTTCGAGTCTTTGGACCCGCATGTCATTTACGATACAATATCATTGAACGATGCGAGGAAAAATATAATTTGTCTGACTAAACCCATTGCAGACATCAGTGCAAACATTCAGAGAAATTTGACCGAAACTGAATGGAAGAAAGAAATGTTGATGAATAGCGATGCGCGTGTCGAAGAGTTATCCAAACAACTCTTCAACGATGTAACCGTGCTGAAGGCCGAGCCGATTTCCCATCCGCGGACTGTTTGTGCGTCGTCGAAATGCACTAAACACCACCGCATGGTCAACACGACTTCTAAATCCATTGAATACATAACGATTTGTCATGACCATTGCTACTTAAAACATGTTCCTGTTGAAATTGTTGGCGACAGATCGATTAAACAATGTTGGGCTATGGAGGGCGGTGCAAGCGCGTTCTGTAGAAGTTGTAAATGCTCCTGGGACCAACATATGCACATAACTTATATCCAGCGGGCGGAGATTCATCGTATGACGGTCGAAAATGTTGAAAATCAAATGTCCGAGAAGAAGAGCGAACGCCAAAAGATTTTGGATTTTATCAAGAATTTGGAGCTCTTCAAGAAGGAACTGGAAGATGAACAGCAGAAGATAATTGAGGCTAGTGTTAAGTTTGGACACTATTTGAGCAAAAACGCCATTGTACCGTACAATGACGTCATAGAAAGATATATTGATCACCTGATCGAGAGGGAGAAGGACAAAGTAGCTGTTACCAAGAACAATGAACTCTTGAAGAGACTAGAAGCAATGCAACAAATGTATCTGGTAGAAGCGGAAACGCTCAAGCAGGCAATGGCGCAACCACATGCGGAAGAGTTGAACGCCGTACAGTTCCAACAGCTAGTACAAAGCTTGTATTCGCTGAACTACAATGGCGAGCAATTGCGAAAAGCGTTTGAGCAGGCGTCCAGAAGTGAAGAGAGAGAAAATGATGACTGGGAAAGGTTTCATGGTCCAAAGCAAAATCAGCATTGGTACGCAGCGGGTTTCTTCAGTCTTAATACGGGATTGGTTTCGAGAGGGTCAAATCCAAGCCAGAGCGAAAGTTATCGCCAAGAAAATTTTTTCAAGAAAGGAAAGTCGATTGAGCATATTCCGTCAAGTGGGAAACCACGCAAAAGTTGGAAATTCCATCTTTCTGGCCAACCTCCATTGCCACAGCAACCGGATTATCTTTCGGCAGCCGCGACTGTAGCTGCAGCTATACCAGCTCTAAATGGTGTGAACTGGATAATTCGAAAAATTTCAAAATCATAAGGTTTGGACAATCCCTCGGTAGAAGTAAGATAACAAAGAATGAACCTATCTTAACACTGGCCAATAGCAGTGGATGTCATCCTGAAGTAAAATCTGATTTGGTGACAGTTGAAATACCCCAAGCTGCAAGTAATATTGGCCAAATCTTGGCTGTATATGTTGGACCAATAATAAAATGTTAACAT
>JAQIXU010002987.1:0-10286 GCA_034701245.1 Strigamia transsilvanica
TTTAATTTTTTTAAAATAAAAAAAAAAAAAAAAAAAAAAAAAAAAAAAAAAAAAAAGGTGGCGACATGCTACGACTGCAGCAACAAAATTTTGGAAAGGTGGCGACATAATACGATAATACCAACGGAGGATACTCCAGGCAAGTAAATCGATTTAAATTAAAATCGCAATGGGCATCCGCACGACATTCAATCAGCAAAACATGTTTAACTGCAACTGCGCTCGCAAACCGGAAGTGTCATACGCAGCTTCCGTGAGCAGAAGTCACGTGACCCGTACGTCGGCGCCACGTTAATGGTTGCAACCAAATCAAAAGAATAAATAAGCAAACAAATTTGAGCTTAAAATATTTTTCTTTCCAAAAGTGAAATCTGTTTCCAGTGAGATAGAGCAAATAAAGTGATAAGAAAAATATTATTCACAGCTTTGTGTCTCAAAACTTAAATAATTAGTGATGGTTATCAGCAATGCGATAACAAAGGCTCTTTATAATCAGCTCATTTGTACCTCACAATGCAGTTCACAGCTGCATATGTAGTACTTTTTTACACTTTATTTAAAAACCACCAACATAGACAAAGGAGTTTACCACAACTTAGTAATTGCTGTTTCAGTTAGAATTGATAATAATACGATGATTGATATAGTAACAAATCTACAGGTAAGCATGCTTTTTGACCATTAGTTTTGCTGCTGATTCCTACAGACTTTTATAGAACACTTTGGACAAGTCTTCTGAATTATTATGTCAAGCCACATTGGGTTATGCTAGTTTTGGTTGTGTGACACTTTATGTGCCATCAGAGTGGATTTCTAAGGACCCCAATATAGAAATCAAGGCAGCTAGGAGTGAGAAGTTTAGTTCTTCTGAAATCCAAATTACTGATGTGGGCTCTCAATTATTTGTTCAACAAAATCAACAGTGTGGGCAAAGGAGAGAATATATCCAACTGGCAATTGACAAATTAATTAATAGGACTAGCAAGACATTGATAGGTAAGCAGTTATTCTACTTACCTGTTATTCATTTAATTAATTAGTTAATTATTTGACCAAAGAAGCATTTGGTAGTTATGTGGAGTCAATTGAGGTATGGTGTGTTTCCTGAATATTCAAAAGGAGTTTATTTTGATCCAAAGCTTAATGAAGTGCTGCTAAATTCATGTACGGATTTGCCTCTAAGTTGGCAATACAAGTAGGTGCAATTATGAGTCAGTGTGTACTAGGACAATCAATAGTAATGGAAATAATTGACTTTGAATTGGATCTTTCTGGTGGAATGATGGATGATATTTGTGGTAGTTTGATTGATTGATTGATTGACCTGTGTTTGTTTGGTTAATTTATACATTTGGCAAGTTATAGATTACCGTAATGCTCCGATATAGTGACCTGGTCCCTTTATAGGCCCGGACCCAATTACTAACCGGGGGGTCGAAGCTAAATTTAGAAATACAAGCCGGATTCCAATACAAGCCGGGTAAAAAAAACGTAACGTATATGTTACGTTACGTTGGTTAATCTTGTGAAATAAACATTTCTCTGAATCTTCTGAATTTAGATCAAGTATTTCTGCAATGTGTCCACACACAATCCATACAGCATTAGCATGTCTAGAGATTGGACAAATTCATGGGTACTGTGGTGACCCTGGTCAGCCTCTTCCCAGGGACGTGAATAAGAGCTTCACGGGCCCTAGTTTATGTTTATATTTAATATTTGATGATTAAAATAAAGTGATTTTATTTTAAATATTATTATCTTTCATGAATGTTGGAAGAGTTATATTACCTAAAGTGTTTAAATAAATTGTCTGTTTTATTTAAAATATCAATCTAAAATGTTTAAATAAAATGCCTATTTTATTCAATGTATAAAATCCAGTGTGTTTTGTTTAAATTATAAAATATGAAGTGGTTTTCTTTACTCGAATTGGGAATTGTGTAATTTTGGTGCAAATAACTTGATTTGCACCCAAATTACTCCCTCATAGCTCACGGCAATGCAGCTGCCGACGGTTGGCACGTGCCTGGGACAAGTTGACGGTTGGCCCAGGCCCGAAATTCAGCACCTGTTTTGCACACGACTTTGCCTGTTTTGCACACGACTTTGTGTGCAACCAATCATTGCAAAGCTTGGCGCTGCACTGCGCATGCGCCGCGGCCAATTTCAGGTCGTTTTCTTGTGTTTGAAATCACTCTTGCTTCCACCTTCCACTTGTTCACCTCTGTGTCACAGCTTATGCTATCATGCTAAGTTTTGATCGGTGATTTGGAAGATTTGCACGATTCAACTTGTTGTTCTGGACTGTCACGTTCAGAACAACGAATTTCCGACGATTCCCTCGACTCGTACAGCGACCAGCCCGGTTGCCGTCGCCGAAGGACGCCGACGCCTGCCCATCCACGGACGGCAGAGGAGAAGAACGAAAACCGGTGAGGAATCTTCACGAGTTTCCGGCGGTAACACGCCGACGTCCCGAGAGACGGAACTCCCGATTTTTGCACGAGTTTATGCTCGAGAGACTGTTTTTCTTTTCCTTCTAATCTCGTTAGAAGAATTAGTGTTAGGAAAATTACATTGTGTAATAATTTCGCGCGCAAACAAAGTCTTTTGTTTACGCGTGCTGAAAGATTAATTGTTATAGATTAGTTTTTGCTAACATTTTAAACCTAGAAATATCCAAATTTCATAATAAACTGTACGCGTTTATTTGAGTTGTTTGAATAAATTACTGTTTTTATTCTAATATAACTGAAGTGTCACCTTCATTTATATTACATTTTATTGCTAAATCCCCTAGACAACCTTTGCCAACGGATATAAGACCTAGCACGGCATTCCACTCGCGATTCACCAGCGAATCCAGGTACCATTGAGAATTAAACTTACTTGTGTGGAGAAATCCCATCTTTGAGTAGTGTCTATTTTGTGTGGAAATCGAGATCGCGACAGTACACGAGTCGGTAGTGGATTATTACCTGGGAATGGTGATGCAGGAGTATTCCAAAGTGTTTGCGTATAAAACAGTGGTTACGTAGGCGGCAATGACGGGCAAATTGCCGAAGGCATGGGCCCTTATGAATAATCAAGGAGGGTTTCCAACTGAGAGACAGTCGATTTGGGTTTTCCCAGTGGGAATATCCCAACATTGGCAACTGGTTATCGTCGACAATAATCGTATTCCATCAGAAGTTGTCTTGTACGATCCTGCAGAAACCATGTCCAGAGATAGCCCTGATTGGCAAGGAATATATACGGCATCGAATCACACTGGAAAACAATCGAATCATGTATGAAAACTAATGTCTAAAGTGGTTTCTTCCATGTTAATGCTGCAGCAATTGCAGGGGTATGTGAATGAACTCGATAAAATCTCATTAAGAGTGGAATGTGATTTTAGTTTCCGTGCTCTCTGAGGCCTGGGCGATGATGAATCGACAAGAGGGTTTTCCAACACTGGAGTAGCCAATTTGGGTGTTTCCAATTGGAATTCCCCAACATCGGCAATTAGTGATTGTGGACAAGTCTAATACCCACTGAGGTAGTGTTGTACAATCCGGCTGGCACAATGAGTAAAGAAAGTAAAGAATGGCAAGGGATTTATACTGCCGTAATAAGGTCCAAATATTCAAAGATGAGACCATTTAAAATTGGGGTCGCTCCTAAGATTGGCCAGTTGGGACGAACTCATGTGGGTCCACCATTCTCTATTTCGTAAGAAGGTATTTAATTGATAGATATGATATTGCCGGCATTGCCAGTTGATTTGAGACGTCGCTTTGTCTATGAAATAGGAAATAGTGTAGGAAATAGTGTAGAAAATAGTGCCTTTTGAAACTATTCCTGAAGTGGAATTAAAAGCCAAATAAAAAGTGATAATAATTTTGTTTAAGTTTTTTTGTAAGAAAGTGTTAAAATCACTATAATTTTGTTAAAAAGTGTGTTATGAAAAGGTTTTTTTTTTATAAATAATCTAGTTGATTAATCTTGGAATGTGTAGATGGTAAGAGTGAACTGAGAAATCAGTGTAATATTGGGTTCTTTTTTTGTAAATTAAGAAATCTTTAAAAAAAATAATTTTTTTTGCAGATGCCTCTCTCAGACATTGCTACAGAGCTTGGGTGTAACAAAAATTTTATAAGGAAGTGGGCAAGTAAATGGAGGAAAAGACACAATGTGGATCGTCAAGTTGGCAGTGGAAGACAGAGAAGAACCAACCCACCGAAAGACGAAGACATTGTTACTCATTCCCTGGCCAATCCTTTTGATGGCTCACAGGCGATAAAGGCAGAGCTCCACCTGCTAGTCACTTCAAGAACAATTCGGAGGCGCCTGTGCGAGCAGCGAGTTGCAGTTGTGGAATGCAAACAGACGTTTAAAGTCTGTTATTGTTTCCATGTTAAAAACAGTTAAAAACAGTTAAAACAGTTAAAAACAGTTAAAAACAGCTGAATATCCCAAATACCATTAGGTGTTGGACGACGGACGTCGGCCTTTCGTGGACGACAATTTTTGTGTCTCACGCGAAAAAATTTAAAAGTTTTCACAATGAATCAAAATGCAAGAAAGCAACACAAAGTGCAACATCGCAGCAATAGTGAAGATGAGCCCTCAAGCGCAAGTCCCCTTTATCAAGGCAAAAATTTTGATCCTAACTTCAAAAAGCCTAATCGACCAACGAGCAGCCACCTTCTACTCAGAAACGAGAGCAGAAGAAGGATCTCGAGGTGCCCATTCAGACAGCGGGACTTTTTATCGTTTCCGAGATATTGCAGAAGGATTTTAACAAAATCACCCAACGCTACTACCAGAAGTATGAGGGCTTATAGGACAATGTCCTGACGCTGCTTGACTTAATAGCATGCGAGATTTGGGTAGCAGAACTGGCTGAATAGTCTTTTACTAACTAATATTTGTTTACTATGGCTATTTGTTATTATTTATACAGTACTGATTATAAGTTTTGTATGCTTTGTTTCTGCCTCCACTACAGAATGGATTTAAATCCACCTTTGTTGATTTTAGACATTATTTCAACAACAATTAACAAAGGTTATGGGCCCAGTGTGAATCCCGAGCAACTAAATGCTATATCCATGTAGGATTGCCGTTTTACAATATAAATTTATGGAAATGCCACATGCATTTTAAGAATGTGGTCTTACAATAAATACTAAGTCATGTAGTACAGTAGTCCCCAACCTTTTTATCGCTGCGGACCAGTCAACATTTGATAATTTTTCCGCAGCCCACTGAGGGGGGGCGTTGTTTGTTTAGATTTTTGTATTTTTAACAATGTCAACAAATTATCGAAATTTTTAGAAATATTTCAACAAATTTTCGGATTTGTAACTACATTTCAACTAATTAACGAAAATTTTGACAAATTTTGGAATTTAAATTTAAAAAAAAACGGGGCACATACCGGTTAAAAACGTCTTTGAATTCGGATTTTCTGAAATTTAGCCTCACCCAAAGGCTAGAAAATTCGACTGAGGGAGGTTGAGAGCCGAAAATTTACGAGTTGAGGAGGTCGAAGGTATTCTGTCAGCGGTAACTTGGCATGGCGGAGTTCTCAACAGACCAATTATTTTTTGTGGATAATTATTTTAGTTTTTTTATTTATTTAGGCAGGGCCTTCGCGGCCCTGTACCATTTGGTCCGCAGACCAGTACCGGTCCGCGGACCGGGGGTTGGGGATCACTGATGTAGTAAATGCCACAATCAGCTAAGAATGCGGTCTTACCGTACAAAATCGCGTAAAAGCCACATTCATGTAGGAATGTGGGCTTACAATACCAAGTCATGTAGTAAACGCCACAATCATATAGGAATGTGGTCTTACAGTACTAAATCGGGTAAATGCCACATTCATGTAGGAATGTGGGCTTACAATACAAAATGATAAAGTAAATGCCACAATCGTATAGGAATGTGGGCTTACCGTACAAAATCGTGTAACTGCCACATTCATGTAGGAATGTAAGCTTACAATACAAAATAAATTCAAATAAAGAAACAAGAAAAATGAAAAAAAAAAATGGAACACGTCACAAATTTAGAAAATTGACCGGAACTGACTTCCGGTTCAACTGAAACTAGTTGGCAGATTTTTGGTGTTTGGAATGACTTTAACAAATAAAAAGACAAGCATTTGACGACAAATTAAATGAAATAATACACACGTAAATATAAAACCGACAAAGTGAATTTTTACCTCGTTTTTCACTAAACATTTCGATCAGAATGATGCAAAAAAATGGGAATTTAAAAAATACTTAAATGTAGATTGAAGTAAGATGTATACAGCGGATAAATTCCATAGGAAACAACCAAATCCAAAGTAAAATATCGCCATCAACCGATTCGAACAGAAACAGCGACGGAGACACGAGGCGTCCAACACAAAGGAGCGCATGATTCTACGAGGTTCTCACTGGTAAAAACGGATTCGTTTCTTACGATAGAACGGATCCTGTGTTGAGAAATATGGTCTCACGTTTGAACCAATCTTCAATGATGGTTTCTTATCACATGACAGAATAATTATTGTATTACGTAATGTCTGAATTTAATTTTTATAACAAAGAAAGCAAAACAAAAAAAATACTTTATTTCTATTCGCAGCAGCATCCAACTTGGAGCAATCCGGTTGGCTCCGGTGGTTTTGGGAAAAGTTTCGGTTTGTTGATGCTGCTTCTGAAGCTTTTCATTCCCGCCTGTAAATATGTTAAGCGGCTCTTAGCTGTGTGACCGTCTGCTCTCCAGCCAGCACTGGCCGAGTGCAGCAAAGCCCCGCATTGCATCTGGCGACAGATGGCGCTGCAAACGGGCTCAAGACGATTGCGCACGTCAAATGACCTGAAATGACGCACTGCTGGTTCGTGACCGGAAGTCACGTGACCAGCGATTTCCACAAAAAAAAAAAATTCCAAAAAATTTCCAAAAAAATTTTTAAAATGTAGTTTTTTTTTCTTTAAAATTAAGATTTGGGCCTCATAAATGGCTGTGAGAATGGTTCCCCGTCCGTAAAAATGCTTTTGGGGCCCAAAATTTAATAATTAATTTTTTTAAATTCTTTTTCCTGACGAAGGGGGGGGGGGGGGCCTTAATCCCAGTGGCAACTCGGACAGAAGAGTATAAATCGAAGTGACAATTCGAGTTAAACAAAGAATAATCCGACGTAGAAACTTGGATTCGGAGGACGAGAAGGACATATGAAACAGCTGTTGAATCAAGAAGATTTTACGTACGTATATATTGTTTGAGAAAAGAGTGATTTAATATATTTTGGCTATTTCTCGCAAGCTGCGGGAAACTCAAAGTCAAGTGTGATTTATTATCCTAGCGATCACAAGAAAAATTTCTAAATTATTTATTTAATAATTTTGTATGTTTCACATTATGAATAAATGTTGTTTATACCTGTATCGGCAGATACGATGAGATGCTATTTCGATTTGGAATAATTCAAATAAAATAGACTTCTTCTCGGTTGGTCTGTTTTCTTGGTCTAGGAAGGCAGGGCCAGATTTAGGTACAGCAGGTTAGGTTAGGTTAGGTAAGCCTAGGGAGTGAGTTTGGCACCCAAACCATTGTGTGTGTTTTTATTCTATTTATTATTCTTATCTCTTCCAATATGTATTTCTCCTTTAATAAATTCCATTGTTTTTTGTACCATTGATAATTAGTGTTGTTCTTGAAATAATTAAACCTAGAGGCACGAATATAAGGCCTATTAGGCATTTTAACGGTGAAACTGCCTGGATCGCCGCAAATAAAGCAAACTACCCCCTTTACTGCTAGCAAACGGATTAGTTTTGCAATAATGCATGGTGTGTTCGTTTGACTTTTGGAAGAATTGAAACTACCAAAAATTTGTGCATTGTTGGAATCCTGATTCTGAAATAATCACCTAAATAATCGGTACTTCGAAATCCGCTGATGTGTTAAACTACTTTTATTAAATACGGTATTATGATTTTCTATACGAATATAGGGATTAAAATCAAAAAATCTGCATTTACATTGATATTCTTGATAATTTTTGTCAGAAATGAATTAACAATTTTTTCGAATTAGTTTGGAAAATTAAAACAGAATTTCAAACTAATTCAATTTTCTTAAAATTAATACAGGTATGTCAAATTAAAACAATTTTCTAGAAATAATACTAGTACACTCAACCCTCGCTTTACGGCCTAGATAGGTTCCGGAAAAGTTGGCTGTACAGCGAAATGCTGTATAACGAATCAAGGGCAATTCCCCCTGATTCGTTATGGGATTTCCCGATTTTTGGCCATATATCGAAAATATTAGACCGTAAAAAAAATTTAGCCATAATGGAACAAGGCCATTACAACGAAAAGCCGTATAAAGAGCAGCCGTATAGCGAGGGTTGAGTGTATGTCAAATTGTACTATTTTTTAGCATTTTTAAAAGAGTAACATCTCTTAAAAATTAATATATCAAATTGATATATTTTTTTAAATTAATGTCAAATTAATATACAAAAAAATAAATCAATGTCAAATGAATATAAAAAAAATTAAATTAATGTCAAATTAAATTCAAAAAATTAAAATTAATTTCAAATTAATTAGAAAGATTAAAATCAATGTCAAATTAATTTTAAAAAAATTAAAATCAATGTCAAATTAATTTAAAAAATTAAAATTAATGTCAAATTAATTTAAAAAATTAAAATTAATGTCAAATTTATTTAAAAAAAATTAAAATTAATGTCAAACTTATTTTTAAAAAATTAAAACCAATGTCAAATTACTACAATTTTTCAAAGTTATGTCAAAACAAACATATTTCAAAATTAATTTGTCACAGCACAAGTTTAACTGATGAAAACACAGAAGAAAACATACTAAACTTGTTAATGTCAGTTTAGCAAAGATTGTTCGAATGTGTGGATTAGTGACATTTTACATTGCAGTCTAACCATGCTACAACTACAAGTACTTGTGTGACAACCGACATTCTTTTACAATACAACACTTGAAAATGGTGTTAATTTGTTATTGTAACAGACAACTTACGTATTTTTTTTATCTTTTTTGACAGAAAACGGACTTTTTGATGCATATTATATGTGCATAAATATCCGGTGTTTACTTATTAGTATATGCTTTAGATTTATTTTGTGAGGGAACAAATCCGCCAATGTGTAGTATTGTCACCAGGGTGCGCCATAATTCAACATATTACAGTGGCGCCTTATTCAAACATTATGATATATCACAAGCAATTATTTGTGATATGGATTAATCAGGTTAGTCCCCTTTGGATTTAACCACCATAGCCCAGGAGATAGTTTCGCTTTGCCCCCTACAGTCACCCCTTTGAGGAGTCAACTAACTCCTCCCCCTAAGTGTCTTGGCTATCCAGTTCCTGTTGCCCCTTATTGGAGGGATTCTTGGCACCATGGCTCTTATTGGAGAACTTATGATCCCCTGTGTATTCACAAGCATAAATAGGCAATGTTTCTGTTAAAACAGTGCTTGATTATGCTTATCCTGAACTTGTGATATGTAATTGACTGGAATGTGGTGCACTGTGTGTTGGAGGTAATACAGTACTGTGTGTGCTGGACACTGTGTGTGAAGATTAAGTTATCCTTTGCTTTTCAGTCGAATCCTCACAATAGCTGCGTAGCATTTGAGTTAAGCTAATTTGCAAATTGAGTCAAGATGGTCACTCTCGATAGAAGCTATAGCAACCCTACTACAGTCGCTAGTTTATAATTAATGTTATTTTGATTAATGAGGTCACTGGGAGTGTAGGGTCTTGTTCGCCCTTTTGTTTAGTGCAATGCTTAAGGTTTTTAGCCATTTGTCGGGCTAGTTGTATATAGTTGTATAAGTTCTTTATTTCCTGGCATAACTGCGCTTTAATTTTGCCAGTCTAATAACTTATACTTGTACTTGTTTTGATAACAGTTGTTGTTCAATTGTCTATTATTTATCTTCCGGACATTTACATACAATATATATCTCAGGGTAGAAAGAGTGGCCAGTTATCCTGTATAATTACTCTGTTAAGTTTTTCGTCAAATTCGCTAACGTCACAATTTGTAGTTTGAATTTTTTCATATGTATTAATGAATATTATTTTGGAAATGTGATGAGGTTTTTAAGTTTTTCTAGTAAGTTGAATAAATTTTAAAAACATTTTTTGCAATAGTTGTGGAATTGTAAGAATAGAAAGGCCAAGCATTAGTGCAAAAGAATTGCCAATATCACAACACAATGCAACTTCAGTGTAGGATAATA
>JAQIXU010002988.1:0-10286 GCA_034701245.1 Strigamia transsilvanica
GAACCAATTGTAAAAAATACAAAATTACATTTTGGGAAATTCGACCCAATTGAATTCGAACCCCTGTCAGCTACCCGAATATTTAATTTTCAGTTTGAATTGATAATTGCATTGTAAAATTGATAATTTTCAGTTTGAATTGATAATTTCATTGTAAAATTGATAATTTCATTGTAAAATTGATAATTTTCAGTTTGAATTGATAAATTCATTGTAAAATTAATAATTTTCAGTTTGAATTGATAATTTCATTGTAAAATTGATAATTTCATTGTAAAATTGATATTTTTCATTGTAAAATTGATAATTTCATTGTAAAATTGATATTTTTCATTGTAAAATATATAATCTGTGGTGTAATGACGTCGGATTTTACAGTAATTTTGAAAATAAAGGTTTCAAATTTGATAGAATATTTTTCTTTTACGAAGGGGATAATCATGTTTATTGGCTTGCATTTAAAATCTAGAAATTTATCATAGATCCACGAAAATATAATTCAAAGTCAAGAAATTGCAATAAAAATCCACGGAAATATAATTAAAACTTAGGAAATTTTGAAATACTGTACGGTAGTTAAATAGTTAATGGCCTAAAACCTGCTGCATTCAGTCCAACCTGCAGCCTAAAACGTAATGCAAACATTACTTAAATCGTACGCCCATTTCTCAGATTTAACCGGCGTTGTCTCCCGTTTCCTTTTTCCTGACATTCCTCTTTCGCTTCTACGACACTCAATTCGTCCTTTACAAACAGCCGCAAATCGTTCCAGTTGTTCACATTGACCCGGCGCAAATTGAAACCTTTCTGGCTTTTTCACGTATCTTCCATAAATTGCCTTCTGTTCATCCCCGTCGAACAAATCAAAACTTTCCTGAATGTACTTTTCTATATTTTTCACATTCCGGATGCTCGCGATACCTTTCAAACTGTCATAACCTGCCGCTTTCAAACACTCCTGAACTTGGGATGAAATTCCATTATTACGGGCGAACGTCCAAACATCGACACAAGACATTTTCAATTTCCTAGCAAATTGGGTGTCACAAACAACTAAGAATGACTGATTGAATTCTCAACGCGACTTGTATAGTGTAAATGATCGCTACACGTCTTTTAGACGTACCCGATACGACTAAAAGACGTGTTTCCGGCTATCAACACGTTTTATCATTTCTTTTATTTATTAAAACATTTTTCCACACATTTCTACGTATTTTACATTTTAAAACAATTTTTATATTTTATTTTAAACTATGTTCAGGCTCTTGGGTCATAAATCTAGATCGCAACGTTTTGGCGTTGCATACCAACAGTTTTCCATACTATTCATTTACAGAGATACCAAAACTACATTTCTGTTAAATTCCAAATGAAAAAATAATTTGTTTTAGTTTTAAAAAACTAACAGTTGAATTGATTTTTTATTAGTCACGTTACTTGAGGGTCGGGTTGGTCAGGGTCAAGGTTTGCGTGAGCTGATGAATCGCAACCCGAGAAGTGTCCAAGGGTCAACATTCGTTAAAATTTCTAAATCAACACACAGTTAGTGATTGTTTATTAATTAATTACTTCTTTTTTGTGTCTAAAATTAATTATCCCGGCTGTTTTTAATATTTTCTTTTTAAAAGTTTTAAATTTTTTAAAATCCAGGAAAAATCGGTCAATAATCAGACCCAAACTCAGCTGCGCGGTCAATCACTCAAGAAACCAATTACAAGTAAGAAATTAAATGTGTGTGTATGAAAAACAGGACTGGATGGAACTAAAAATATATTCAAACTGGGAATAAATACAAATCATGTTTCTGTATTTTAAAAGTTCGTATCAATTACTTTAAAACTTTTTTCCACCTCACAGGTAACGGTTTTTAAAAACCACAAAAACTCCAGAATGCTGATGTTATATTATTGGCCAGCTTTGTCCAAAAACCAAACCAATTGTCTAGAAAACAAGCTTCAGAGGGCGTCAGAAAATGTAATAATTAAAAATGTAAACATTGAATTTTGTTTCTACATTTCTTCGAATGTGAGTATGATATCTAATTACCAAAAAAAAAAAAAAAAAAGAAAAATCTAATATAATCTTTTTAATTTTTTATATTTTAAATTAATAGGAAAGTATTGAAGATATATCAAAGCTTTCATGGATTTTAGGAGAACCCTTCAATGACAAATCCATTCAGAAAACATCTCATTTTGATGCATTGAATGATGAAATTATTGAAATTGGTCCTAGGTAAAAAATGAAAAACCAAAATAAACTATATTTGTTAATTCTTAATCAATAGATTGAATTTTACAACTGCTTTTTCAACCAATGCTGTATCAATCTGCCACTCTGTGGGAATGACTTACATAAACCGCATAGAAAAGTCCATTAGATACTGCATCACATTGGAAACTGGCCAAACACTAGCACCAAGTCTCCAAGAATTGGTACATTTGATTGAAATCCAGCAAACTATTAACTAAATAAACAACAACTATATTTAAAAATAGTTTGCAAATTGTCTACACGACAAAATGACGCATTGCCGATACTTCGCTCCGCTGGAGAAGTTCCACCAATCGGTTGCACCTCATGCTTGGTACGAAGTGGATGTGCTTAAAAAGGGGAAAAGAGCCCTACAGGATGTTAATGTGGACTTAGGGTTAGCTTTGGATGATTGGGATATTGATTACTACACAGATTTATTCTGTAATCGAATCAAGCGAAATCCGACATCAGTTGAATGTTTTGATCTGGCTCAGTCAAATAGGTATTTAAATGCACTCTGCAATGTTCCACTAATCGTGTAAAGTCAAAATATGTTTATTCTTCTTGCAGCGAACACAGTCGTCATTGGTTTTTCAAGGGGAAGATGTTTATTGACGGAGAAGAGCAGCCACTTTCCCTTTTGGATATGGTTATTCAAACACAGCAGTACAGTAATCAGAATAATGTGATCAAATTTTGTGATAACAGCAGGTGACGTTTCGAAATATTTGTTTCAGGAAATAATTTAACTTTTGCGCTCTTTGATTCGCAGTGCGATTGAGGGATGTAACATTCCAGTTTTAATACCATTGGAGCCGAACAAATGCAGCAGTTTCGTTAAAGATCAAATGTTGCGGCATGTTATATTCACTGCAGAAACGCACAACTTCCCAACCGGTCAATATCAAACAAAGATTTTTTTTCTTCTAATATGCAGAGTATTAAAGTATTGGAATATCAAAAGATCCATATTTTGATTTCTTTCGATTTTAACCCGTTTTTACACATTTTACAACTGCTCTTACGCGTTTCTATGTTTTCAAACCTGCTTTTATACGTTTTTACACTTTCTAAACCCACTTTTATACGTTTTTACACTTTCTAAACTCGCTTTTACATCTTTTTACACTTTATAAACTCCCTTTTACATTTTTTTACACTTTTAAGCCCATTCTTTTTCTATATTCCTCTGTTTTAAACCAATTTTTACAAATTTTTACTTGATGTTATTTGCTTTTACATAATCTTACTTATTTTTACACTTTCCAAACCCGATTTTACACTTTTTAAACCCGTTTTTAATCATGTAACCGTGCAAAAACATGTAAAATCACGTAAAAACAAGTGAAATCATGTAAAAACGAGTGAAATCATGTAAAAACGAGTGAAATCATGTAAAAACGAGTGAAATCATGTAAAAATGAATGAAATCATGTAAAGACGAGTGAAACTCTAAATATGATATCTAAAAATTGTAATTTTTCCAGCTGTTTCACCATTCAGCGGAGCAGCTACAGGAACCGGTGGCAGAATACGAGATGTCCAAGCAGCTGGTAGAGGTGCTCATGTTATAGCAGGAATCGCGGGTTATTGTTTCGGGAATTTGCATTTGCCAGGTAGATGACTTCTAAAGACGGAGTCTCAAACATCCGTCTAAATTAAAATATATTTCCAAGGCTACGAACTTCCTTGGGAGAACAAAAGTGAATATCCATCAAATTTTGCTCATCCTCGCCAAGTTGTCGTCGAAGCGAGTAATGGTGCTTCCGATTACGGAAACAAATTCGGGGAGCCCGTGGTCGCGGGCTTTTCTCGATCCTGTGGAATAATGTTAAGTAATAATGAACGGCGTGAATGGGTTAAACCTATCATGTTTAGTGGTGGAATTGGATCAATTGATGACAAACAGACCAAAAAATTAGCGCCAATTAAAGGTAAAGCAACTTTTTAAGTCAACAGTTTCTTCTTTCAATAGCGGGAAATTTGTTTTAGGAATGGAAGTTGTAAAAATTGGTGGGCCAGTTTATCGGATTGGTGTTGGCGGAGGAGCTGCATCATCAGTTCAAGTACAAGGAGACAATGCGGAAGAATTGGATTTCGGCGCGGTGCAAAGAGGCGATGCCGAAATGGAACAAAAACTCAATCGGGTTATTCGTGCGTGCGCTGAAATGGGGGACAACAACCCAATTTGCAGTATTCATGATCAGGGAGCTGGTGGAAATGGTATGGATCTTCAAAACCCCCCAAAAAAATTTAATTACTTATTCTTTACTTGTTTTCTGCATAGGAAATGTATTGAAAGAAATTGTGGATCCGAAAGGTGCTGTTATCTACTCAAATGCATTCCAATTTGGGGACCCAACAATAAGCATCTTAGAGTTATGGGGAGCAGAGTATCAAGAAAGTAATGCTGTATTGATTAACAAATGTGATAGAAACATATTGAGTGACATTTGTGACCGGGAACGGTGTCCTGTTTCGTTTGTCGGAAATGTTACCGATGACCAAAAGGTTGAGGAACTTATTTTCAATTGTATTCATTGTTTTCTAATTTTTAACTTATTTTCAATCTAGATTACTTTAATAGATTCAAATGAAAAAACTCAAAAAAAGCCGGTTGACTTGGACTTGGAATTAGTATTAGGAAATATGCCACAAAAAGTAGCGCTATTTTACGTCCAGACAGCAATTTATTCATCCAATTTATTCATTTAGGAATTTCATTTCCACCAAATCATAAACATCTCAAAACCTCTTCAGTTGCCCCTGACTATGGCATGTAGCGAAGCATTGCAACGAGTTCTTCGTCTTCCGGCAGTCGCCAGTAAACGCTTCCTCACGAATAAAGTTGATCGTTGCGTAACTGGTTTAGTTGCACAACAGCAATGTGTTGGTCCCTTGCACACACCCCTGGCTGACGTTGCTGTCATTGCTCTCTCATATTTTGATACAGTAGGGGGAGCTGTTGCATTAGGCGAGCAACCAATTAAAGGTCTTGTGGACTGCAAAGTTGGTGCGCGCATGTCTGTAGCCGAAGCCGTGACCAATCTGGTGTTTGCTCCTATAACAAGTCTGCAAGTAGGAAATTTCAAAATCTACCAAATTTCAATTACCTTTTCATTTGATTTATGCTTTAAATTAACCTATAGGATGTTAAGTGCAGTGCAAATTGGATGTGGGCCGCTAAACTGCCCGGCGAAGGAGCTGCACTGTATTCTGCTTGTGCGGCAATGACGGATGTTATGCAAATACTAGGAATTGCTGTGGATGGTGGCAAAGATTCACTCAGTATGGCAGCTAAAGTTGGCAATGAAACTGTAAAGGCACCAGGTTAAATTAACATCAGTAATGTTTACCGAAGTGAAACTTCTACAAGCGCGGTAGGGCAAATTGGCCTTAACGTCACGAAAGGCGAAACGCTACCATTCCAATGTTATCGAAGTCAAACGTATAAAATCGACTTTACCTAGGAGCTGAGAAGTTTCACTTCTACCGCGCGAGAGTCTCACGCATATTTTTTATTTACGTTAATGTTTACATTTATTTCTGATTTTTTAGGCACTTTAGTTATTTCTGCCTATGGCGTATGTACAGACATAACAAATGTAGTTACACCTGATTTCAAATGTCCAGATGGCAAAGGTTGTGTCCTGCTGGTTCAATTAACTCCGGATAAAGCTCGGCTCGGTGGTACAGCGTTTGCGCAAGTTATCGGACAAGTTGGTGACGAGGCCCCGGATTTGGATGATCCAATCAAATTAAGAAATGCCTTTGCAGTAACTCAAAAACTTATAAAAGGTAAATGGAAATTCAATTGTGTATTTCAGCTGATATCTGTTTTTCATCATACAGAAAAGAAAATATTAAGTGGACATGATGTGAGTGATGGTGGTCTGATTACATGTATTTTGGAGATGTGTTTTGCTGGAAATTGTGGTGTTGAAATAGGCATTCCAGTGGCTAAAGATGTAATAGACAATGGTAAAATTACACATGAAATGTGTTAAAATATTTTTATTTCAATAATTTTATTTTCAGGGATCATTTCTTCATTATTTAACGAAGAAGTTTCTTTGGTATTTGAAGTAACCGAAGCAGTTAGTAAAGAAGTGACAGCAGCTTTTGAAAACTCTGGTATTTCATGCAAACAAATAGGTTACTCTCTCAAGAATGATGACCAGAAAAGCAAAGTAAAAAATATACAATTCCGTATTTTTAAGACTAAATTTCTATCTTTTAGATATTGATTAAAATCAATGACACAATTTGTATTCGTGATGAAATGACTAAACTGCGTGATGATTGGGAAGAAACCAGTTTCCAGCTAGAATTGCTGCAGACTAATACCAAATGTGTTAGACAAGAAAGTTATTCATTGCAACACCGAAAACCACCTCCGTTTCATTGGCCATGGGAATTTAAGTCATCGCTAACCCAACAATTCTCACTAAGTAAGCTTGTAATCGGCATTGGCCGTACCAAGGGATTAGTGTACAACTGAATGGGTTGACAATTGACCTGACGTGTGTACTCTGCCTTGGTACTACACGGTGCCCTTGTACGGCATAATGGCATAGTGCAATTATGGCTAAATTTCGATTTACGGCCTAATATTTTCGATATACGGCCAAAAAGTCAGGAAATTCCATAACGAATCAGGGGGAACGGCCCCTGATTCGTTATACAGCATTTCGCTTTGTGGCCGACTTTCCAGGAACGTATCCCGGCTGTAAAGCGAGGTGTGGGTGTATACTATGTACATAGGGGGCATAAGAATTTTAGAAAGGCTTAGGTGGGGCATTGCACAGAAAAAGGTGGGGAAACACTGCTGTAGGCGGCACTGATTGCACCTTATTAAACGAAACCCGTTAAATTGTCTGGTTACCCGTATCAAGTTTTAACCACAATGAATTAAAATTCCAGAAACAACGCCAACTGTCGCCGTAATTCGCGAAGAGGGCACGAACGGGGACCGGGAAATGAGTGCAGCATTTTTTTCTGTCGGCTTCCAAGTGTGGGATATCACCATGACTGACATAACATCTAAACAAGTGACACTAGATCGATTCCAAGGCCTTATTTTTCCAGGTGGATTTAGTTATGCGGATGTTTTAGGGTCAGCGAAAGGTATTCGTAGTAAAAGAAATTCAAAAAAACAGAAATATTGACCGGTTACTTATTATTTTTAGGTTGGGCTGCTTCCATGATGTTTAATGCTCAATTCCAAGCACAGTTAGATAATTTTAAATCACGTACCAACACTTTTAGTCTAGGTGTGTGTAATGGGTGTCAACTGATGGCTCTTTTAGGTTGGATTTCGCCTGATAAAAGTAAGGAACTTAGAAAAAGAATACCAGTGACAAGTGTATGTAATTATTTCTTGTTCATAGGCAATTTAGAATCAAATCAAGGTGTTTTACTGAAACAAAATTGTTCAGAACGTTTCGAATGTCGCTTTTCAACTGTAAAAATTGCCAAAAGCCCATCTATTATGCTAAATAATATGGCTGGAGCTGTATTAGGTGTTTGGGTGGCACATGGCGAAGGTAAGACATTGTTTTCAATCGAGGGCACTCCGTAATATACTTGTGGTTCTGATTATCAGGTCGCTTTGAGTTCAAAAATGAGGAAATTAGACAAAATATTGCTGGAAATCATCTTATTCCTATGCAGTATGTGGATGATGATGCAAAAGAAACTACTTGCTATCCTTTCAATCCAAATGGAAGTCCAGGTATTTTGACCATTTCAAGCCCTGTCAAACATTATTTAAATTTCAATACATTTAATTTACAGATGGGACTGCAGCAATTTGTTCAGTAGATGGCCGCCACTTAGCAGTAATGCCACATCCAGAAAGAAGTATCTTTCCATGGCAATGGCCTTGGATGCCAGAGGATTGGAAGAAGTCAATGATCTGTTCACCATGGATGCAAATGTTTGAGAATGCTTTTACTTGGTGTATTGAACACGAACCGGAATAACAAAACATGAATGGCAATGTAATAATCCACAATTACAGTAAAATAAAAAAATAAAAATAAACACTTTTGTTTGTGAAGATGGAATTTACTTGTACTAAAATGAAATATCAAAGATACGTACTTGGATCCGTATGCGCAGTTCACGAAAAGCCGTAAAATTCCAATGGCGGTTTCTTCCATTTCAAACCACTGGTTTGTTTCGAAGAGGATTTTGTTCATTTTGAACATTTGGTTCACCAAAAACATGAATACCCATATCAATTATGTGGTTTCTTTGTGGTTTTAGACCATGGTTTGTGGCTGTTTTGTTGTTGTTGCATACAAATGTGTTTACAAGACATAAACACCAAACAGAAACATGAGCTGGCACTTTGAATAGAGCTCAACCCATCCAGCTACTGTTTTAAATACAAGCTTACAATATTTTGAATATAAAGGATCTGGCATGTGAACGAATACTACATTTACATGCCAAGAAATTCTACTGCAAAAATAATCATCAAGTGGATTCATGCAAAACAATAAAATCAAATAGTTTTGTGGGTACAAATTTTAAAGGATTGGCAGACAGGAATTACACATTTGGCTGCGTAACATAAATATTGTCGTTTTACGGTAATATTTCGAACACACAAAACTCGGCACATCAATGACACAGCAATCCTGGGGGTAACAAAAAAAATTTGGACCTGTGGATAATTATTTTGAGTATTCAGCTGAATACTTGGTTATTCACAAATCATACTTGTCCATCATTTGATTTAAATAGCCGGAAAAAGCTACCGCGTGAAATCAATATTGCCAAATCCATTAGATCAGACGTTACCGGTACCGTACCGGTACGCGATAAGTGATGAATTAATAATGAAAACAATATTTTGCGTCATGTCCGACTAGTTTTCCCAAAAATATTGACCTACTGGTATGTGTCACCACCTTGTACTCTACAAACAGGTACACCATCTTAAAAAGATTAGGAACCGCCGCATTAGACTGTCAACATTGCATCTGAAATGAATGAAATATGAAGAATTTCCGTCATTTTGATGCACCTGAACATCAATCTTTGTGCTTCTCTGTAGTCACTTTAAAATCCAATCGTTAGATTTAAAAACTGAGAAGAAGAGACGAAAGAGTGGACACCGAAGGAAATTGAAACCCAATTTTCCTTCTGTATTGTTGAGGCACAATGAAGAAGCCAGCGATTTTTTAAACGATATACATTCCAAAACCAAATATTCGATTTCCCAAAAACGAGCAGGTTAAACCAAATTCAAATGAATTAGTTTAATCTAATTGCTTTCTGCTTGACCCAGGGTCAAATCCAGAATTTTGGGAATATAAAATGTCATAATAAATCACTTATTAACACACTAATCAATAAACAAAAGTTTTTGAATCGTCTTGGTTTCAGTTACAGCGAAACCGAGCACGAATTCAACCAAACACCCATCTTTAAACGAGCTTTTGAACGAGATTTTTGTTCAAAAGTTCGTTTAAACGGGTTAAAAATAAACGACCTAAATAAGTCATTTAAATCACCGTGGAACAAGTTTTCTCGTTTAAATGCATTTTGTTGGCAGCCATTTTGGATTTCAGTTAGATAGCCGATGAGAAGTACGAGTAATATAGCAGCAGTTGTTTACTGTTTAAAACTAAACAACAACATTGTAATAATTATGACCAAGGATTTGGCATTCAAAAACGAGGCATTTCGTCTAAAAATTCGTTCCGAGACCAAAATTTAGACGAAACTTAATTGAATGCGCCTACTGACTAAAAAATTACCAAGAGGGCACCCACTAGGAACTACGTCATTTCTTATCGCAGTTCCCGTCCCCACTATCAGTTTTAGTTCAAGTTCATGAACGCGTTTCATGGGAACAAAAAAATGAACCTAGTTCCCATCAAATAGTGAATGTGGCAAAAAACTCAAAATTTTTACAAAAATTTACCAAAACTTTGTGAAATTTTACAAAAATCTACCAAAGCTCGGAGAAATTTTACAAAAATTTACCAAAGCTCGGAGAAATTTTACAAAAA
>JAQIXU010002989.1:0-10284 GCA_034701245.1 Strigamia transsilvanica
TTTAAAATAAAAAAAAAAAAAAAAAAAAAAAAACAAAAAAAAAAAAAAAAAAAAAACTCCGATTGCACCATCGAGAATCATCTTGATTACTCTTTGCTCAAACTTGCTCTATATGAATCCAGCCACCTGATCTCGAACCAGCTCCCCCAACGAGTCCAATTGCTAGGTTAGCTGGCATCCTGCCCGCTTTCAACGATAGGTGAGAGGAGCCCGAGGAGGCACGGTCACGATACCCGACCCGAGCGCGCAAAAAATGCTTTCCTGCAAGGCAAGTCACCCTTGCCTTGCAGGAAAGCATCTAGCCAATTCTGGCAACGTGTTTACCCAACAGTTTCCCGAATTAGGCGTGAAGTATGGGATGTGTGTGTGCAAGGCTCAGGAAAAATGGAATACAAGCATCCACGTGTCAAGAGAATTGGCCACCATCAGCATCACTCTCGCAGGATATTAAGAAAACAAAGAATAAGTTGCGCGCACTTTGAACTCTTGTCATCCAACGAACAACAAACAACAAATTCTTTGTGTAATTAATACAGTATAAGATATTTCACGTAAACAAGATAGGCACGGTTGGTCACTTTCTTGTTTTTATGCGACATGAGAAATAGTATGTTCTACTAAATACCAAACTCGATGTTGGAGTGAAATAAGGCACGTCTGACCATGGTGGTAACTTATGCAAATCTGTTTACTCTAATTGACAATGTAGGTGGCACTATGAGAGGTGTATAGCGTCAACCAATGACTGGGATTGGTCGATTTCTGTGAACACAGCAAAAAACAGTCAAACTTTTTTGTCTGTTGACTCGTGACTTCTGAACTCCCTCTATTGACAGACTGATTTTTTTTTGTTTTTCGCAAAAAGCAAAGTGGAGAAATGAATAAATGTATAAAATTTGGTCAAGCCTCGAAGCCACAGTCTAGAAATTCAATTTTCTTGCAAAACCCAATAAGGGTCAATGATTGCATGAATTGCACATGTGCACATTTAAGTGTCACGTTTGACTGATCCAATTTATTTTTGATGCTCAATAAACCTATTTTATAATTTTTAATTTTTGACTACACGAACATCATCCCGTTGTATTTGACATTATTAAAGTATACATAACGTGTAATCAATTAACACCCAAAACATTTTCGGCCCTTTCTTACCCACTGAAGAAGACCCGAAAGGGTCAAAAACGTTTAGGATCTTAATTGATTACATTTTACGCATACTTTAATAATGTCAAATACATTAGGTGTATTCAGAAACTAAAACTCGTGAAAAACGACTTTTGCGTGTCGTTAGTTTTTTTTGTTTTGTGTATAAATCTGAGTGTGGAAATCTGAGGCAAGTTTTAGCGAAGTTTTATATCAATCCGCATTAAATACGGGTCGGGTGCGGATCAGCTAGCATCCGACCGGACCCGAACGCAAGCTTACTAAACATTACAACATTACATACCTCGAATTTGCCAGAATGATGTTCTTTTTTGCAAAATTTTGTAACATTTTTACATCTATAAATTCAAATTTCTAGTCACCACTCACCAGCAGTGAGAAAAAAGTCAAACTTTATAACAAAAACTGGAAAAAATAATAAACGGATTTCTCAATCAGTCCAAAAAAATTACTTAAAATCCTTCTGAAGGGTCAAAACTAACCAGAGTAGAGTGGAATATACAATTGGATTTTCAGGCATCAAAAATTAACGACGCGGAAATTACATTAAAATTAAAACTTCAACAACTCAGGGAGTTGCTTTATTATGCTGTCTGTGTACGCTTACACATTTGGAAGAAGAAAAAAGAAGTCTTATTTCACGAAAAGTGTAGACCAACTACCATAAACTGCGAAAACCTTCATTGCACACACAGCTTAATTTTCCACAACCGTAGCTAAAACTGCTCTCAACGACATGCAGTAAAGCCAGCTGCAGATTCCGCTTCATCCAACTACTTTGCTCGCCCGTACATATACACTTAGCTTTTATATCACACTTTGTACAACTCAATTAACTTGTAATTTCGTTGGGCTTGCGGATAGAGAAATAGGAAGACTCACAATCTCCTCCTTCTTCTCCGCCCGCATAAAGCCACCAGCAAACATGTCCTCTAAGCTCCATCAAGGTCAACATGGTGTGTGACACAACGCAAGACTAGAACAAACTGATTATTATTTCCTGCTAACAGATAAGGGAAAACGGCATGGCAGCCAGTGTTGTCGAGAACCAGACATTAAGGAGATAGGGTCGGCCACACAGGATGTCACTGGGACTCTGGGGGATACGTTGCACTAGGTGGTTGTTGCTACCAAGTTAGGATACAATGGTCGTAACGTGATTCCTTAGGTATAGCAAAAAAAGAACTAATGTTGGATGTGTGACAGTTGACATGACAACTAGATAGTACTGAAAAAGGAAGGATGGAAGAAAATAGATACTGGGTATGGTAATCAATAAGAGATAAGAAAAGAAGAGAGGAAATAAATATAAAAATATACTACGTTTAATGGTAGATGTTTCCTACTGAGTGCAGTTACCGTAAATGGTTTGGTAGAAACTATTAAAAGAACCTTGATTTTCCCTGCAATTTAGATATTGAATTAAGTCCTTTTGTTCAATTTAGATGTTGAATTAAGTCATTTTGTTCAATTTAGATGTTGAATTTAGTCATTTTGTTCAATTTAGATGTTGAATTTAGTCATTTTGTTCAATTTAGATGTTGAATTTAGTCATTTTGGTCAATTTAGACGTGATTTGAAAAGGATACCATGTTCAATGAGCATCCCGTGCTTAATGAGAGTATTTACGGTATGGGTAGTTCAAACGTAATTGCTCAATTCAAATGCACTAGATGCATTCTGTAAGGTTTCATTAAGGGGTTTCATTAAATATATGGTTTTGTAATTTTGTGATTTTCTTTTAATCAGAAAATCAATAATTTTTTATGCTCTCTAATTCAGTTGCACGATTTTATATTTGTGCGATTTCAAGATTCTGAAAATAGTCACACGACACAACCACCGTAAAATGTGATACAGAAAATTCTGTTTACGATTCAATTCACACATGAAACGAAATATCCAAAATTAGGTTCAAACAACAACACTTACAACTTTCACTGAGTACTGTTTTGGGTGTGTCTAGCTATTCATGAATTCATAAATGCTTCAACATATTCTAACTTATATGAGATGACCACTTAGATTGAGCATGGCCACCTCCATTTTGTTTTATGTTTCACTAGTCACAAAATCGCAAAAATTACCGTTTACTTCACTCTTTGATTTTGCATTTTTCCTCTTTAGTGCTTTCGCAATTATGCGCATGACTGGTGGAACTGATAGCACGTGACAAACCCAAAAGTGCAAAATTGTTAAAATTGCAAAACAACAAAATCACCTCTATTAATGAAACCCCTAAGTCTGTACGAAAGTTTGTCCAATAACTTCAAATCTATACAAACATGCTCAATACCCTGCACAGGTTTTCTTTAACACAGCACTTTTCACCCCCAGAAGAGGTGTCTCGCACCCGAAGGAGTGTGTGCATCCCTAGTTAAGAAGCACTGCAGTTACAGCATAGAACGGTCGAGTTATGCGGTGTTACACGATCTAATAGGGGGATCTCGTATAAAATCCCGTAATGACCCTTGTGGCACGATAAAAATAGCAAAACGTTTGGAGTATCGTCTAAAGGGTCCTGTCACGAACTTCATTAATATATAGACTGTGATTTTTATTACTGTTGGTCCATCGGTCTATCTCCTGTCTGGGTAAAATAAAATTTTACCGGGCCCCTTCTTGGTTATCAGACAGAAAACAACATTTTTTCAACATAGTCGGGCCTGTGGCCTTATTAAATCTCGCTTTAATATAACGTGGGATCCTCGAAAATGTTATTAACTGTTTCTCCCAAAAACGCACAGAAAACGTGCAAAAGAGACTAGGTGTTACAGTCAAAGGCAAAGTTACTACTGATTTATTCTTGTGGAACAGGATACAAAAAGGGGAAGCTAATCTCCTACATTCCAATAAATGTCACGTGACTAGAGGTCAAGCTACAACCCTTTACAAATCAATGATCGAAGGTTAAACACATTTCGTGACCAAATTTTAAAACTTAAATTGATAAAAACCAAATCACAATAACCAATCAAGTTGACATAAAATATCGACAAACATTTAAAATCCAAAATTATTAATTTAACAAATAGCATTCTCAAGGGACACTTCACTACTATTCTTACTAACCTTCGAACTTCCGGGAATGGCTTCCCCCAAACACATGAAATTGCTGAAACCTAACAGTAAGGCTTTATCACTTAATCGCTATGTATCCAATAAAAATTTACACAGAGAGAAAGTTGGACGTTTCTACATATTTATTGGTAAGAATTTCAAGAATTAAAATTAAAAATTTTCTCCATAGAAGTAACACGGGAGAAACAATTTGAAAACTATCTGGATGAAAAATATTTAAGAACAAAAAAAAGTGTAATCGCAAACAGTTTAGTGAAAAATGGTTCAAGCTTTGCTCCATCGATCCATCATTGCATCAATCATTATTTTGACTAAGAATTCTTGTCAGCCCCTGATCAATTTGCTTGTCTCAGGCGTTCTTAAGGCGCGAGCCAATTTTGCACAAACTCTCCATTTCATGTCATGTCAAACTGTCATCGATTGAGAATTCTTAACACGGCGACTGACTGTATAATGAAGTGAACATCATTGAGTATGCTTCCGCTTTAAATTATCGATAATATGTGAAGTGCTTTTTCCATATTAAAATCTGGCACTTCAAACATTTTAAAAAAAAAAATATCAAAAAAAAAAAATCTTCATCTATTTTTTAAAGTAATCCTAAACCAAAACCATTAACTTGACACAGTTGCAATTTGCAGTTCCAAAACTTTCAACTTGTTTAATTCATTCTACTATAATTAAGCGAAGATAATGTTCGTTGGCGAAGGTTTCTTAGTTCCTAGCACTAGATGGTATTAGGTTGTATATTCACAATTCCAATTAATTTACTAGAGTTTAAAAATTAGAAGATTTGATTTCACTTTAACTAATCAATGAGATTGTATAATGTTTCTACTTCCTACCTTAGAGGGCCCATAACCAAAAATGGTTATTCGAGGATAAGCCACTCTTAAATCTTAAAATACTGTTATTTTTGTGCCCAAACTGGTTTAGTGGCCCATAACCTCTTTAGCGGGCCCCTCAACATACCGTATTACCACGCTTTAAGTGGCATGCCGCTATACCGTGAGTTTGACCAGACTGCCGGTAAACCCCGCTTATACCAGTGTGACTGGTCAGTGGTCAGCACCTGGACCCGCCCTGGGGCAGCTCTACACCACCAGGTGGAGCTGCACACCGGAAGAGGTCCTTGACGGAACCGGAAATAAGAGACCGTGCGTTGACCGAAGAGGCCCCAGTTCTGTCCGAACAAAGCAAGCACATGGTCGCACAACCAAGATGCTGGCACACGTTCAATATGAACGCAAATAGAGTTGCAAACGAGTCGCAAGACGCCGTGCGCTGCACGGCAAAACAAATAGCAATGGTCATCGCCGCCCATTTATTGAGTGCGTTCAGCACCTTCTGGTGTCCCTGCACCAGACAGGTGACCGAATCCCACTCACACCAGAACCGTTTTTACCGTTTCTCCGGCAGTTTTGACTTGATAGTTCCAAAAGTTGGTAATTTCACTTTTAGTGGCATGCTGCTTAAAGTGGGGTAATACCGCATTTAGCAGGCCCCCCAACATATTGTACTTAGCTTACACATACATACACACACATTCTTTCCTGCCCCCTCCCCCTGTTGTGTTGGAGGGGGGGGGGGGGGTCTGAAGCTTAAGCCTCAATAGCCCCATAGCAGAACTGCCCCTACCCATTTAATAAACTTTGTAGAAAATATTTAGGCAGATATTCAGCCCATTCAGAACCCCTGGGCCCAATGCAAATCAATTTCTATCTCACTAAAATATCGATTAATATGAATGATTAATGCATCTGATGGGGGCTCCCAAAGCTGGTGAGTCAAAGGACACCAGAAGTTTTATTTAAAATAAATTACTTACAAACTTTTATGTAAAGATTCAATAAATTCATTTCCTGTCAAAACAGCAATCTGATTTACTCAATTCATTTCTCCTTTAAAAAAAAAAAAAAAATTCCAAAAAAAAAATTTCAAAGCATGATTTACTCACCCAGCTCTCGCCACCACCACCACCCCGACAGCTTTTTCATATATATTTTGTGAATTGCTTCTAATTTCCTTCCCCCATCACATATTCGTGACCAATTGATGAAGCCATCAAAAGCAGAGCAACAAACTTCCGGCCTGGTAATCAGTGAATAAGTTTGTTCAAGGTGTTTCAAACACCACCACCATCATTAGTCGGCTTGTAATGCCAAATGCTATAGGACACGTAACAAACCCGAACAAGAGTTATGACCAAAAGTTGCATGGTAAAGATTCATCTGTGTAATTACCTCGCGGACTCCCTACCAGTGAGTCTAACAAATTATTGCCTTGCCCATAACCAACTTCTTTTTTTTTTTTAGCTTAGGTCTCATTAAACTAATAATAACAAAAATATAAATAAATAAATAAAAGTGTCGGCGAAATGTAATAAAATTCCATTTATTTTTGCACGCATTTGGAAATATTTTTCTATTAATTTCAATCCGTATCCTCCAAAGACCTTTTTGAAAAGAGGTGATAAATTCATGAGGGAAGTGTGTGTATGTCACACGTGAAGTGGAACTGATGGAGCAAACGGGAGGGAAAAAGTCATGCTGAATTAGAAATCGTATACCATATCGCAACCCTACCAACGATTTGCTTCCATTTTATTCCTTTTATTTCTGAAGTTTAATATAAAATATGTGTGTATGTGTGTATGTATAAATTTTAAAATTTTTAAAATAATGGATTTTGTCTTAGGGCACAGCTGCATGCTTCTCAGACAGTAATTTGCAATGTCTTTCAAAGATCTTCAATTTGTGAAAATCATGACATGATTTAACATTACAGTTCTAGAATAAATATTTTTTCCCTTTATGCAAAGTATTTGCATAGATTTACAACAAATTTTTTGGATTTAATAAGATTTACAACAAAATTCTTGAATTTAATAAGATTTAAAACAAATTTCTTGGATTTGCTAAGATTTACAACAAATTTCTTAAATTTCTTAAGATTTGAAACAAATTTCTTGGATTCTAAGATTTAAAACAAATCCGTTAAATTTCCTAAGATTTAAAACAAATCTCTTAAATTTCCTAAAATTTGAAACAAATTTCTTGGATTTTCTAAGATTTACAACAAATTTCTTGGATTTGCTAAGACACAAAACATCTTATAGTGTTATTTCATCATTTCCAAAAATCAATTCCATTTTCAATGAATTTGTTTCGTTTACAACACATAATTTTTCCAAATTTACATAAATTAGTGTAATTTCCAAAATATAAATATTTGTGGGAATGGCCACCAACTGTCAAGTGAACTAATTGTTCCTATGTAATATACTTGTTCTTCCCCAATTGTTTAAAAACAAAGAAACGAACTAGCACTTCTACAAGCCGATTAAAAAAGCACCAGTTCCTACTTTCACACAGTCATAAATACTAGCTGCATTCGAAAAGCACGTTTAAAATTGCAGTTAAACATGTGTTATTTAAGTGTTGTACAGCCCACTGACACTGAAAGCAGAATAAATCAGCCGCCATTTTACACGGTGTCAATCCTTGCCAGTCTTTTTGGTGCCTAGCATTTACTGTTTCAGCTAATTTGTTACAACGAACTAATTCGTTACAACGATAGAAACTCTTCTTTCTATACCAAAGTTCATTTTTCACCTTGGTAATTGTGATTGTGCCTCTTTTCAACACTATTTTCCAGAAGTATGTATAATAATGCTCAATTTTTATGATTAATCACATGACATGCTTTTGCGCAACTGTAAACAAAGCCATAAACAGCCAATTTGCAATCATGCTAAGAGTAGTTAAGAAATTGCAGACAAATTTTGTTGGATTTTCTTTCATTGGTAGAATAAAAATGTACAAAACAAATGTTTTTTTTCACCCCTTACACAACTTTAATTCCAAATGTGCACAGTGGTAATCCTCCTGCACTTCCTTTCATAACTTTTCCCATCATCTTTATTTTCTTCTCATTTTTTTTTGCTTTGCCAGTTTATAATTTCATATCTTTTAAGCTTCTTCTTTGCTCTCATTGGATTTAACCTGAACGTCGGAAAAACATGAAACATGTATTTCCTTTTTTGTGTACTTTACATAATGCTAAAACCATTTTAGTTTTTGTTGAAGGGTAAATTATTATCCAAGAGTATGGAAAGTCTATTAGCGAACCATAAAGTTGTATTCTCAGATTGATGACCTCAACAAATCTGAGTACCAACTCTGTTGTGCACCGGTTTGAAATAAAAATTTGTAGATCCTGTAACCGTAATTCACCGATTTACAATGAGATTTTAAAGATTTCAGTGGGATTATTAAAGATTTCAGTGAGATTTTTAAAGATTACAATAAGATTTTGAAATTTTCCATGAGATTTTAGAATTTTCAATGAGATTTTTAACATTTCAATGAAATTTTTAAAGATTTCAATGAAATTTTTAAAAATTTCAATAAGATTTTGAAATTTTCAATGCGATTTTAAAGATTAAAATGAAATTTTTAAACATTTCAATGACATTTTTAAAGATTTCAATGACATTTTTAAAGACTTCAATGATTTTTTTAAAGATTTCAATAATCTTTTTAAAGATTTCAATGAGATTTTAAAATTTTCAATGAGATTTTAAAGATTCCAATGAGCTTTTTAAAGATTTCAATAAAATTTTTAAAGATTTCAATAAAATTTTTAAAGATTTCAATGAAATTTTTATAGATTTCAATGGGATTTTGAAATTTTCAATGAGATTTTGAAATTTTCAATGAGATTTTAAAATTTTCAATGAGATTTTGAAATTTTGAATGAGATTTTGAAATTTTGAATGAGATTTTAAAAATTAAAATGAAATTTTTAAAGATTTCAATGGAGTTATTAAAGATTCCAATAAAATTTTAATGATTTCAGTGGATTTTAAACATTTCAATGACATTTCTAAAGATTCCTACTCGCCAACTCACAATGTAACACTTGAAAAATAGATTGACTGTCAACTTGAAACTCCGAGGCGCAATTTGGCATTTCACAACTGTCAAAATGTCAATCTGTTTGCACCAACGGCTAACGCTCTTAGTGCTATTTAGTGCTCCCAATATTTCCCTAAATGCTAAAATACTATACGACCTATCAACAACACATTGACTTAGTTATTCGACACAGCAAACTCGCCCAAACCCGCTGAAACAACCTGAATAAACCATAACTCTCCATCAATCACCAACTTGAAAATTTGTTTATATATTCACTTTACAACAAATCCTAAATAATACATTGCAGCTCATGTTATTGCCGTATAAAATTGCGTTTAGATTTCATATAGAGTGAATTCCATAAATGGGAAAAAAAGAAAAAATCACTTCACTGCAAGACAATAATCGTTGCATTGAAATGTGTTGTTTAAAGAGGGGAATGAACCGAATTTTTCCTTCCCACTTAAAAAAGTGTTGCACTTTGAAATTTGTCTTTTTTGTGGGTAAAAGAAAGGGTAGGCCCTCAATAGGCAAATCCCATAGCCATACTGCACATGAAAAATAGGCCTCGTCGGATGAAGAGAGTTGAGCCTCATAAATTCCCGTTGTTCACCGAATTGCGCTGGCTCAGCCCGAGAGAGATGAAGAAAGTATGCGGCCGGCTAGCATAGAAACGATAGAGTAATTCCACTCGAATGGTGCTCTTATTGAAGGAGCAAAGTGGGAGACAAAAATCCTATGAGAAAATTCTAAAAATGTTTTAATACAAAAAAACATTATTTTTACGCATATTTTCCAGGAGTGTTTTGCCGTCACAATAAATGTTACATTTAAAGGGGCCGGAAAACCGATTAAAATACATTACCATAATTTGAAACACCATTTAAATGTATATACAGTCGAAACTCGTTATAACGAACCGCGATATAACGAATTTTTGTTATAACGAATTTTTGGTAAAACGAATTTTTGGTAAAACGAATTTTTGTTATAACGAATTTTTGTTATAACGAATTTTTGGTAAAACGAATTTTTGGTAAAACGAATTTTTGTTATAACGAATTTTTGTTATAACGAATTTTTGTTATAACGAATTTTTGTTATAACAAATTTT
>JAQIXU010002990.1:0-10277 GCA_034701245.1 Strigamia transsilvanica
AAATGACTCACTGGGTTACACAATAGTCTCATACAGGGTGACATTATATATTAATTATACAAAATACTCTCAACAAAAGCTTTAATGTCATTAATTAAACAAACTGAGTTTAAGACATAAAAATGAAACTTTCAACGTTTCACGAAATTAAACTTCCAAGATTTACATTTCCTTCATGTCTGGACATTTTTAAAACGTATATATCTAGATTAAACCCCTATTGAAGGAAAAGCTTCTTTTCCGGTTCAACATTTTTTAACAAATTGAAATTGTATTTATATATTATTTTTCGTAAAAAAAAAAAATAAAAAAATGAATGACTGACTTTTATGTAAAGCGACTTCAGATTTGCATTTGGGGCTGTGCGAGTCAAATTAAGCGTGAAGTTATTGACGAAGTCTTAAACAAGAGCGTTTATTGATGTCAAATAGCAGCCACGTGTGATGAGAAACGAAACAGCTTTCGACATAACGATTTTATTGGTGAAATTTATTGCACGGATTCCATTTCGCTTTAAAACGTGGATAGTTCTGGTTACGGCATAATTAATTCAGAGCTCTGTAAATTGTCCGATTTGAACTCGCCGAATTGGCGTGTAATTTTGTGTGCCGAGACTTTGCACTTTAACTATTATCGGTTTCATATATTTTTTCTCACTCATCGCTTCACTTTCCTTTCGACTTGATCGTAAAAATTTACAGTTTGGAAAAAATGTTCTCGACTGCTCGGTTTCGGAATTCACTCGTAATTCTACTTTTGATGGCACCTTAAAGACGACCCGTTGCAGTGCCTTTTCGCTTCTTTCCGAGTTCCGACCCCTGTCAAATTACTGATGGATGTGCAATCGCGTTCGAATCATCCTCGAGAGACGGGTAAGCACGTAAACAAATTAAATTACAATTCTTTTCCTCCTCCTATGTGTAAATGGGCTGACAATTCCGAAGAACAGTATTTAGTAGACGTGACAATTTTTTTTTTTGGACAAAAAGTATTTTTTGTATTCATTCGTGGAACCCACAGCTGTACAATTTGTAAATGTGGTTGAATCTCGTGAGGATCTTGTCCCAAGGGTCACTTTGCGTTCTGCTTACCGAATACCAAAAAGGTATGTTTGAAGAGAAGAGAGTATAAAAAGAAAGGAAAGACTGCTGGAAAAACGGTGACGATGATGAAACTCAGTTTGGGATGCCACAAATTGTCCCTCCATCTCACGAAGTGGTAAATGTAACATGGGAAAAGGTTATCTGCCACAAATTGAAGCATTATCATTTTTTTATGATTTTCTTTTTCTCTAAACTGAAACCGGTAATTTTTCTTTCCAAATATCATTTTAGGCTATAAAAGTAAGATGGTTTTACGGAGCCATTCTTTTATTACGTTACATCAATACTGAATGAATGACGGATTGATATTAAAGACAAAAGTTTAGAAGAAATTCAAATCTCACCGTATTATACCTACATTATGCTTAACTTGAAGAATATTGAGTTAAAACCAGCGGAAATTATCCAGAAATCCCATTGGAAGAAGTGTATCAACTGTGGGAAATCGCTCCATATGTGAATACATTTATAGAAATTGAAATTCTAATTTTAATTTTCAGAATATCTAAAATATTGTGTTGCTTTTTCCCCGTTGTTGTTATCGCATTTAATATAGTTTTTCAGCTGGGATGTGGTCACATGCTTGTTAGTGAAGAATTTCGGTGAAATAATAAATGACAATTGTGTTAATATATTTATTTATTCGCAGTGGAAGAAATTGGATGCGAGTTATTTCAGTAAAAGTTGGACGGGGAACACATTTGGACTTGATGAACGTGGAAATATCGATTTTTCAATTTAAAAAAATTACCATCATCTCAAACTGGATTTATGTTTTGACGTTTGATTATGTTTGTCGCTCGTAAGCTTTCTTTTATGTTGATACTTGATAGCGTCTTATTTGATTGCTCTTCCGGTTTAATTAAGTGTAAGCATCTTAACAATAATTTCTCAATACATTGCATGTATTGAAGAACCTACCTAATTAGGTCTTACAACTTTATAAATAAAGAAACAAGGCAATCTCAAGTTTAATTTTTTCTTTTCCCTTCGTTATTCTTTTTCTTAAAATTTATAAATCAACGCAAATTACATTAAACTTTTCGTTGAAAACAACTCAAGAATTAAATGCCTACTTCTGGATATTTAATGCTGATGCTAAATTAATTTTACTAACAATGTTGCATGTTGTACATTATCTATGCATACACAACACAAACTGGCGTTTGTTTGAACTGCAAAACTGGCTTTTTAAATTGAGGGATTAAAGATAAACCAAACACGAAATTAAAGGGCACAACCTGGAGATGTGCATAACGCTTTCCAATGTTTGATTAAGTTTATAAATAAGAAGTTATGAACAACAAAGTAAATTAAGGGCTTCACTGCAAAAGGTAGGGCTTCACTGCTGCGTGCAGCAAAAAATCAATAAATAAACCAATAGTTTAAGGCAAAAATTTAAAACCAAAATCAAAAAGAATATATGCTTAACCTACAAACCAAACACAAATCTAACAAGTGGGCACGGTATACTGTATTCAATGCAAGTCAAAACCGGTTTCTTTTGATACTTCTCTGATTTGATTCTTCCGCTATTGTCACTTCATCTTATTTATACGAAAAGTTAAGTTCTATGTGCTGTGAAGTGCACCAAAGCTCTAGAGGCAAAAGATAAGCACATTGAAAGCTAGAATATTCTTGATTTTCGGGCTAAAAGGCATACCTTAAATTGGGCCCTGGATGATTATACCAACTTGCATTTAATTAGTGAAATACTATACCGAAACCACACAAGATTTACATTTTTTTCGTTTTAATTCTCCAAATGAAACCATTTAAAAAGAACAATATAACTTTCTTTTAAAACAAATGAAAAAAATGGTTATAATAAACGCAATGAAACGAGAAATAAGAAATAAATAAATCAATATTTCAGTTTTGTCAACAACACCTTCGATGCAATTTATCTACGCCGCATGTTTCTATTTTTATCTTCACTTTGTGCCATCATCATAACCATTACTCTAATATTTATGCTCCTTAACTATTCAATTATATTTTTTTCTATTCTATTCAGCTGTTTAATTCCAAAACGACACTTTTTTTCGTCCTTCTTTTGTCTGTATGAAATTTGATTTTGATTTGACGAGGACTTGTTTATCCACGAAGAATGCAGCGGAGTATTAAAGAGAAAAGCGAGAAATAATCCATTCGAGAATTTGCATTGCATTGGAGGTGAAATTTATTCATTGGTCGGGGTGAACGTGAACACAAAACATTTCGAGCATGTTGCACATAGATAAATCAAAAGACAGCAAACGAGAAATCCCTTTTGCTCACCCGAATCGAATATGTTTTCTCCAAAGAGTGTAAAATAAAAGAGAAATAACAACAAGAAAAAAAGAAAAAAAGAAAATCTAGTTGAGGAATCCTCAATTTCGTGTTGCATGAAATCCTTTCACATTTTTGTATCTTTGACCACATAGTTTGTGCACTCTCACAACTGGTGAATAATGGAGAAATGGAAAAGTGTGCTGTCACCTATAGTTGACAGTGACACAGTATAACGGATTTCAGCCTGCATTATACATTCGCCAAATCCATGCTGTTTGCGAATAAATGTTTTATTAAATTGCAAAATTTTGTCGACGAGAAACTTATACAATTAAAGGGAAAAAAAGAAAAGCGATTAGTTGCTTTTTATCATTTTATTTATCGTGTTTGTTTCTCTGTATTGTGATTGTGATTGTGATTGTGAGGGAAATGATGTATTTCCCTTCTACTGAGCGGATGATTTCTTTTTGTGTTTAGTTCGGAGCTGCAAGAAAAATAGTTGTTTCATTGTGGATTCAATAAGGAGAAGGACAATAAGTCATGCCCACACAAAATCCAATCCATTTCTTTCCCCCATTTTGGACAGCACGATCTTTCCGTTTCGCTGGGCACGAGAATTTGAATTTCATCTCTTTAAAGTGGCGCAACATGGTTCGATCACTGTAGTAAAAGGAAACGCTTGAAAAGGTTGAGTATAGGTTCACTTTATTTTTATAAATCAATCTTTTCGAAATCTTAAAATCCCACTGCATATATATATTCTGGATTAAACGAAACCAGTCGTGTTGTTTGTCGAAATATGTTTTATTAATTTTCTTTTTAAACGTGTCACTCAAAATTGAAATTTTTTAAATAAATATTGGGAAATTTCGGTTGGAGAATGTGACCATGTGAGCGTTGAAAGTGAAACTTAGAAAGTAAGTAAAGTGGCGCCATCCTTCGAGAATGAAACAAAAATAAATAGTGTGGGTTTCTAGCGAAAGATGTCAGGAGTGACAAGCGGATGACATTGCGTGGTAGTTCGAGACATCCGAGGTAAGTTATAAATGATTGGTTTCGTATATTGTGTTTTAAAAATGTTGGAATTTAATTTAAAAATTGTATAGGGGGTTTAAAAATAGTGGTTTGATCATGCCACGCCGCACAGTGCATAGACAACATCGAATTCCTGCACGGGACGACGGGCGACATGACAATGACAATGACAAGGCGAAAATTCATCAAATACACGAGATCGGTAAGAACATTTCAATTAAAATTCTTCCTAATATAAAATAATAACCCTTATAAATATATTTTCCAACTTTTAAAATGGTTTTTCAAACTTTTCCACACATGTGACAAACGTGCCACTTCGATCCTAATTGACGCGCCATGTTGTGTTCGAAAATGGCGACAGTAAAAATCTTTTATTATTAATATGGTTTTTTTGTTTAAAGAAAAAAAAAAGCGAAAAGGAATTTATCCAACACCATTAAAATATTGGAAAGCCCCCACCTTTTTGCAGAAATCTTCTGGCATGTTAGTGCCGAGTCATGCGACAGACACCAAGAGAAATGTAAACATAACCGTTGGCAGGCACTCTGTCTGCCATCTATAAAGAAAGAAAGAAAAAGGACTTCTTTTCGCGCTTCACTGTGACAGGAAAGAAAAGAGTTCTTTTTCTCACTTCACTATGTCAAGATTTGGCCGAATTTTTCTGCTAGATGAAATAAAAATAAGAAAAATTTTTTTTTTGTTTCCAGAATTTTTCTTACCGTAATTCAATTCTTTGTGCGCAAAAGGAAACTATAGAGATGTGTATTAATAATAAATCAAATGGTGCATCGGGGTTTCGAGTATCGAGTTTTGACGGTGACCACCTGGTGTCGTTTCCACGCGTGCAAGTTTTTTTCCCTTCTAACTTGCTTTGAGGAAGCGACTTGAAAAAGGCTTTTTGTAACCCTTTTATGTCGAATCATGTGGATAACTGAACATTTTATTCCCTTCTGCTCGTTTCTCAGAATGCAAATGTGTTGACTCGTTTAACCCTACAGTGCTTGTGATGGCTTCATCACAATACAAAGAAAACAAGCTATGAATAAGATGTATCTTCAACAGCCAAAAGGTTACAATGGCATCCACAAATTGATGGCATGAAAGTTGCTTTGAAAATGACATTGAACAATAATTTTTATGATTTTATGCCAGGCAGTGTTCGACCTACTAACCAAGAAAGTTAGCTAAAATTTTGCTTAATGTTCATAATTTGTCGCTACAAGGAAAAGATTTTTGAAAATTGACAATAAGTTTGTTTCTATCAATATTAGGCCAAAACAATTGCTTTTACAGGTTCAATTGTACCTTGAATGTCGCATTGCTTGATTAAACTTTTACAAATTGTTGTCTTTAGTTTAAGAAACATTTGAAATGTTGTCAGTAGGTGGCATGATTGATGGCGTCATAGGTACGTAAAAGCAGGTTGTTACCATTGGCATTTATCGGCTATTAAAAATATTTTGACACTGTACAGATGCATCATATAAAAAATTAGAATATTTACTGAATATTAAAACCAAACTGTGTCAAAACAACGAATACAAATTTTTAATACTCGTCCCAAAATCAGGAGTATATAAGGGAGAGATTGGGAGAGAAAGGTTTTATTGGAAACCACTGAAGATGACTGGAAACGGTCGAAAGGCCTATGGAATTTAACAATCACTTCTGAATTCATGAAGTTCGTAGTGCAATAATTTTTGTCACTTTTCCAAACTTATGAAACGTAGTCGTACATTGTTCACATTCATTTTACAGTCGAATGTTCATTTTACAGTTCATTTTACAGTCATTCCTTTTGATCTATATTCATTTTACAGTCATTCCTTTTGATCTATATTCATTTTACAGTCATTCCATTCGTTGTGTTTGTTTTGAGTCTCGAAACTAACGGATCAAATGCAAAATGGCCACTTCTTTGAATACTAGCTGTGATCAGGAGTGGCGATTAGCAATAAGAGCCACGACTCTTATTTCAAAGCGACTCTTATTTCAAATAACCACTCTGGTTGCAACTCTTATTCGTGGACATACAGTACGACATTTTTCATTAATGATTTGCCACATTTAAGGATAGGTCAGGATGGGATGGGTTAGGTTAGGTTAGAAAGCCGTGCTATTTTCTCTAGCAGCGGATGGTGCAATTTATAATGTTAGAGAATTTTAAAAAAATCTCCCTTGGTAGTTGTCAAAATGACGACTTTAATGCTCTTGCGCAGTGCTACAGGGTAAGAAAGATGTGCAAGACATTCCCATTTTTAATTTTCGCGGCACACTTGTCACGAGATGAAATTTACTGGATTTTAAGAAATAGGAATTTAAAAATACCTATTGTTTGTTTTCTGTCTATCCTACATCAAATTTAGATGTACCTCTAGGGCTAAGTTAATTAGCTCATGCTTCGAATGGTTGTTTTGTGTTAGTTATGCATGTTTCATGTCATTAAACAAGTTAAAAGTGGCACGGTAAACAGCTTTCAGTGAAGACTTTGTTTATTCACTTTTAAAAATGTAGAATTAATTTCTATATTTCATAAAGGAAGTAATAGTTGCATTCAATACTTGAAGGAAAGTCATTTTTCTACCTTTACTTCCTTTTAGAAGGCGGAAGTGATGTTTTTTCCGTCACTATTAAAGAAAGTCAACCTTAGAAAGTCACTTTCAAGAAAGTAAATTTAGATCTACTTTCCTGACTTTCTTTGTCTCACTTTCAAATAATGTGCATGCTCCGCCTGTCAGTGCTGGATTACCCATTAGGCCAAGTAGGCACGCCTTTTAGGGGCCTCGCGACAAGGGATCAAAATAATATTGAATTTGATTTTGAAAGAGAACTTTGCCGGTTCTGATAAAGCAGTGCCAGCATCGCAATCGTACAATAATTTTTGAAAATATCAATGTTTGTTTTGTTTAATAAAATTGGTTTATCATGATTTTGTTGTTCAAAACGTATTAGGATATAATTTGCAAAGTGCAAAGGGGGCCTCGAGATTTCGAAGGCCTAAGGGCCTCTACATGGGTTAATCTGGCATTGTCGCTTGTTGTCATATGGTTGCATTCATTCACAAAGTTACTTTTTAGAAAGGAAATGTGAGGATGTGTTTATTCGAAAGTCATTTTTTTTTAAAGGAAGGAAGTCACTTTTCCTTTCATGTTTTGAATGCACCTGTAGATAGAAAAATTATCTTTTTAGTGATTGGAGATTTGTAATCATCAACAGTGTGTAAGCTGAAGTACAATCATTTGTCTGAAGACACATCTACAATCCAGAAAAGAAACCCAATTTATAGTACAGTATCTTTCTTTTTGGTACTCAGCTCAAAGGTAGATAGGTGATAGGGATAAAGAATTCACAGATGATGGGACCTATTGTGCTTCCAATGAGAGCAATGGGTAAGTAATTTGTTTTCATGGTGCTCACACTTTTTTTACGACAATTTACTAAATTGTATTTTGGTAGGGCTAGCTTTATGCGAACAAATTGGTTTTATGAACACCCATTTCCCCCGATTAGTTCGGATAATCGGCGCTACACTGTAACTGTAAATTAATAGGTAAAGGAATATTTAAGTTAGACTGGTCTAAAGAAAAAAAAATTACACTCGGATTTTACATGTTAAATTTGACATTTAGACCGGTTTAAAAAATTTAAACTAGTTGAAATGACTTTATGAATGTGGCTGCTAAGAATTTTTGAAATGCAGCAATTGCTATTACTGGGCATCAATCTAGGTAAGGGCTACTATATAAGGGCTACTATATATAGCCTAGGTCCTAGGCTATAATTTACGGTACTTTTGCAGTTAATTGTTTGAGGTAAATTAGTTGTCTAAATAAGTTACTATTTAAAAAGTTACATTTTGGAATGTGGTTATTAGCACACATTGCAGAAAAATGTAATTTGGCTCAATGGCTTTAACCTAGGGTTTAAAAAACCTAAAGTTGACCCCAGATGGGAGTGGTCTTTTATGAACGTTTGGGATTACATATTTTGCCACAAGTTGGCAGGATTTAATTATTTTTGGGATAAAAAAAAATCTTGATACATCTTAATGATCACATTATTCACATTATCCCAAAGTTTATTAAATCCAATCCAATTCAACCTTTTAAAATTAAAATTTAAACTTAAATCCAATTGATGAGGTTTACACAAACGACATTAAACTCGCAGTGAAAAGGTGCAGACGTTTGATTAGATTTTAAATTGTTGCGAGGTTAATGTGGGTTAAACTTGGTAAAGAATTAAAACAAGAGGCTTAGTTGCTAATAGGATCGAGAAAAACATTGAACCGAGTTTGCAATATAACGCGGTATAACTATTGTCGTGATTTTGCTATATTTTACTTGTGAGTATTACAGTAATTGCATGGGAAATGTAATTTTGATCTAAAGTACAAATATTTACAAATTTTTGGAGTTCACTGGGCTGTTGGCTGCAATGCAGTGGTTAAGTTTTAATCCTGGTCAGTGGTTTGGTGACCTATTGGGATTTCAAGTTGTTTTTCATCTTTGTTCAATACCAGCACCCAACCTCTGGTTTTTCTGTGATTTTCCTATTTGTCAGTGCAAATGCAAGGTTGGGCTTCTCCCGCAATGCTCCTTGCACAGTTTAATTACTGGCGACAGGAAGTGTTCCTTTGGGGCCGTGATAGCCATGTCGAGTTAAAGTAGAAATAGAAATCCATCCAGGAGATTAGTTTACAAGTCTGAAATAACAAGTGTTTAATTATTTCAGTGCTATATTTCTTCATGCCAACATTTAGTCATGTTAAATTTACGTTATAAAAGTTTATAAAATTGTAATCAATATTATTCTAAGCCAGGGGTCAGCCAAACGTTTTTGCAAAGGGCCAAATAGTAAATATTTTAGTTAAAAATTTATTTTTATGACAAACTGTAGTTCGGATGTAGATTTAAAAAAAAAACGTTCTTTTGTTTTGAATTTGGATCCAAAGCGTGTGCAAAACTTTATATTTATTCATTAAAAAGGATAATTGTAATGTATGTTTTCACATCGTTTTAAACCTCACGAAAACGTAGTCGGAGCATTCATAAAGTCATTTAAACTTGTTTAGATTTTTTTAAACAAGTCTAAATGTAAGGTTTTACACGTTAAATTTGACATTCAGACTGGTTTAAAACATTTAAACACGTTTAAATGACTTTATGAATGTGTTTACTGTTTAGTATAAATTGTCAAGTGGCCAATACGTAAATATCGGTATCGAGCATGAAAAAAATATCGGAAAATTTCGATATATTGGCTGATCGCCGATATCGATATGTGGACTGTACAAAAGGAGGCGGTGGGCCGAATTTGACTCGCGGGACGTAGTTTGCCGATCCCTGCTCTAAATTGCTCTGTGATAATAAGAACTGCGTAAGAAAAGTTATTTTGATGTAGAACTACGTCTTTCTCCGCAGTAGGGAGGTAAAACGGATACATCCAACCCTCGCTATACGGCATTTCCCTATACGGCATTTCGCTATAACGGCCTTAGGGAAGTATGGCACTTTTCGATTTACGGCCCACAATGTTCGTTATATGGCCAAAAAGTTGGGAAAATCCTCTGTGTATGGTCCCCTGAATCATTGCACGGCTTTTCGCTTTACAGCCAACTTTTCCGGAAGGTATCTAGGCCGTAAAGTGAGACTTGGGTGTATTGAAATCGGTGACAGGCATGAGCTCATGATGACGTCGCAGGAAATGATGTTCTATACTGTCAGGCTGAGGCACGGTTACCACTGTACCGCTTGGTTTAGTTTTTAAACAACCTATTTAAACTAAATTTGGTGTTTGATCTGGTCAGACGCTGTGGGGTGTCTGGATTCAACTTTAATTTAGTCTGCTTTCAGTCGTAGT
>JAQIXU010002991.1:0-10269 GCA_034701245.1 Strigamia transsilvanica
CATAAGCCGTTAATCCGCTTCGTGATGGCAGCGCCATCACTCGGGATGCGGTACAAACAATCGATCAAAATACAACAGTCTTCTTGTAAGTATATGGTGTGAACCTAATCCAGAGCTCACGAAACGCAGTGTTGATGTGATAGAATCCCATCAAGCCATTGTCGGACTGTGCTAGAATAATAAGATGAGGTCCCATCTTGTTGGAATACGAGTAGTAGGCGAGCCAATTCTGCCAAAGGCAGTCCATCCAAGAACTCTGACACGATTCCCTCCAGAATATCATGTAGATACTGGTCACCAGTAAGGGTCTATAAAACAATGGCCCAATAATCTGTTGGTTATATAAACCACACCAGACATTAGCACTGACTTTTTGCTGATGGCTTGTCGGTTGTACCCAGTAGTGGGCATTGCTGTCATGTGGGAATTGAGCCTAGCCAGTCCACATAATTTATGGCACGTACACAGGATTGTCATCAACAGTTATTAGAAACCAATTGGAAAATTTAGTTCGGGAAATGTGGTCTTGGGGCAGTGCAAGTGTTGAGGGTGGAATTTGAATTGATTAGGAATCCTTCGTACTAGAAGTATTGATTATAGGGACGTGACACTTCTTTAAAATGGGGTCAATGTATTGACAGCCGGAATTGACGTATGAAAGAAGGCGGAGTGAGAGGCGAGGCTTGGCTTAAGTTTCAGACAACATTCTCTCTGTGTGTTTTTGGCGAGAACTTCTTGCCAATATAATTAACCACTGGCTTTAAAGTAAAGGATCAAAAATTATGTAAAAGGTCTTGTTACATCTAGTTAGTGACTACTTTGGGTTTATTTTATGGAGTTGTTGAAAACATGTTTTGGGTGAAAGAAATGAATATATTTTGAAAAAAGTGGATAGTTTTTTTCTTTGTTTCATTTTTTCTCTAAAAAATTTCTCCACAACTGATAAATGTTTACACATTTTTAGACTAACTAAATGTCTAGTTTTACAGGTTTAAAGATAGACACTAAAAGTCAGAGAAACTGGTCATAAGCAACAAAATAGGCATGGATACCGCACTTCAGAAAGGCACGTCTCATGACATCTCATTCTGGTTCTTGCCAATGTGCATGCACACAACCGAGAAAATGGAGTTTCTGCTTCTAGATATTTACCAGCACGATCAATGCATCCGAAAAAACCCTTTAGGCTGCAGCAAGGGTTTGCCTGCAATGTATTAACAATGCAAATGTAACATTTGACCCTAAAAGATGTGGTTATTCAACAAAACAACCGAAATTAAGTGATATGAAAGTAATAGCATAAAGCAGACATTAAACAAATTAGAATTAAGTAGAGTATATTCGAACTAAATATATATTTTGTATTTATCCTTTGGAATATTTCTCAGAAACAAACAATCATGGAAGTTAGCAAATTCAACTGTACAGTAATCTGTATGGAGAGAAGTGCAGGAAAAGAGTTTTTTCATGTGAGCAAAGTATAAACAATGGCAATATGCAGAGAAGCAAGACTTGATGTTGAAGGAGGAAAATATTTTCCCATTCAAGAAAGGGTTTAATTCAAAACATCAAACAAAAATGTCTTGGATTATTTTTTTCCAACAGAAAGAGATAAAAAAAAGTGTGAAATCTTTATGTGATTCTGTCAACCATGAGAGAGATCTTTTTAAACAGTCAATCACCATTCAGTGTTGATGGTGCACACTTGCAGCTAGTAGAGAAACTATAAAAAGAAAAAAGTGTTGGAAGGAAGGAAAAAAAATAACAAAGTTGCAGCACTGGCAGAATTTCTTTTTCTTTTTTAAAAAAAAAAAGTTCTTTTGTGTTTGGATTTTGAATTCAAAGTCATTTTGTGCAGAGACAAAGTGAAAAGTGCAGTTCAAGTTAATGTTGGCAAAATGCTTTTAAGTTGATGAAGAAAATGTTTGTTATAAATACCAACATGGGAATGCAATTTGTTTACAATATTATGAAAAGTGGATGCACATTGTTGAAATTTATTCCTTGTATGAAAAATCTACTTTTGATGACAATGGCATCATCATCTTTAATGATATTGTTAGTATTCAACTAAAATTGAAGCATTGGCGGCCTGACTGAGCCTTATGGTCACTGGTGGGACCGGAGACGTTCATTGGTCATTCAGTGGACACGCTGTGCAGTGTAGGCTGTTTGCTAAATGTTACTCTTAATTCCTAATAATGATAATCAATAATAAATGTGTAAAAAGTAGAGCGAATGTACAGCCCAGGTGGCCAGCACTTCATGCACATAATCACATGCTTTATTCCCAACATCTGGCGACAAAACACTTCTTAACAAAATTAAATTGCTCGAGTTTTGCTCTTTTGATAACAGATGGCTAAAGCATGCCACAGCCCACATACACTTATTAAATACCATAACCTTTTGCATTATGTTAGAGATCAAGTTATTTGATTTAGTGTCGCTTTCAAGGTGCTAGCCACCCAATCTTGGCTGCATTATTGACAAATGCCCAGTCACACTGAGTAAAGTACATAGACTATATAAATTATTTCATGTCCGTCTATAGGTGAGGGGTGTGAAGTTCTCCTGGAGACTGGGCACCGCTCCATGCTAGGCTTTTTCCAAGACCTACCTATGCTTGGGTGCAAGAAAGTGTTTTGAGAATCTAAAGGGTGCGGACTCCGAAAAGGTTAAGAACCACTGACCTAATGTCAAGTGTTAAGGTTTTTATGGATTGACACTATTGGTTCCAAATACACTCAACTCTCGCTTTACGGCCTAGATAGGTTCCGGAAAAGTTGGCTGTAAAGTGAAATGCTGTATAACGAATTAGAGGCAATTTCCCCTGATTCGTTATGGAATTTCCCGATTATTGGTCATATATCGAAAATATTAGGCCATAAATAAAAATTTAGCCATAATGGCACGAGGCCGTTATGACGAAAAGTCGTATAAAGAGCGGCTGTATAGTGAGGATTGAGTGTATTAGCATTCCTCCTAAGACTCAGTGGCTAACCGATGACATTGCCCTGGGCCCGCAGGCTCTCACCTCGACGGTCCCTTCTTCAAAGCGCTTCTTAGGCGCCCATTATCCTGAGTTAAATTTACAACATTGCCAAAGTTTTACCATGTCCATGGCATCTCCTATCCTCAGTCGGAATCATACATAGGACACGTGACCCGCATTTACAGATTTTGGTTGACAAATGACAAATTGGATTTTCTGTGTGACCAACGCCCTTGCCGAAGACCATACGAAATTTAAGAATTTTCAGAATCTGCGAGCCCTTTACCCAAGCGCATATTGTTATCCGACATCTCAAAGTAGATCGTGACAAATTGCCGACAGTTTTATTCAGTGCTTTTTTTGTAAAAAAAAAAAAAAGGTGGTGGAACTCTAAAAAAAAAGGTGGTGGAACTCTAATAGAAAAATATATATTTTTTGCAATTTTATATACTATATTATGATCCGTCGAAAAAAGGTGGTGGAACTCCGTCCCACCGCGTTCCATGACAAAAAAAGCACTGGTTTTATTCATAAGATGATTGCTAAAGTACTTTTGTATTGTTACAAAAAGATGGTGACTACAATATACAACAGGGGGATTGCAAAGTAACCAGCCATTGAGAATTAGTGGATTTTCTGAGCATCTTGCCTGTGAGCAATATTTACAACCTTCCAGCAATGCTTTTAGCACTTCTAGTTGCAGAGTCCCAGATTGTGGGTTGTGAGAGGGTTAAGCATTTTCAGTCTTTATAATGTTCAAATTCCAATATGGTTTTACAATGGCGTTTCAATTTAATTGATAAAGATGCACAGATAAGCAGAAGCTTCTTTTGGCATTTTGCATCGATCGGATTGACAAACATACAGTACATCTCATTTCAGAAAAATTAAAAACAAATATTTTCATTGCAACCAAAGTGAACTGGGAATTGAAATCCTGTTTACTCAGTAGCGGCAAATTATAATTGTTGATTTCATTTGATAGTTTTGTATTTTCTCGTTTCAGACGATGCTTTGCACAAGTTTGCCCACTTACCGGCAGCGCGAGAACGAGCTGTCCGTTGGTTGTTAGCGCAAAGACAGCAGGACTGGGGATGGGGAGCTGATACTCCACGTGTAGTGACTACCATTCAACTGGCCGACAACTCCTGGCTTTCTTCCACAGACCTTGCTTCTCAACTCAGTGTCAAGCAATTGGAATTGGAAACCATGATCGCACTATGGAGGTCAGTCAGTGTATTGCGTGTTTCTAAACCTACACATGTCGGTAAGAAAAGCCGAAGGACTAAGGCAGTACGGGCAGGGGCTGATGTACATAGCGACTAATAGGGTTTAAGCCCTGGGCTCCCAAGTGTCAAGGGCCCGCAAAAATTGAATTATTATCATACATTTTTAATACTTTTTAATTAACGAGCATTCGACGCCATTTTATAAATAAATAAACTGATTTTGATGTTATTAAAAATGAATTTTAAACCCCAATTTAAAGCTTCTTAATCTGACAAAAACAGGGTGGCACAGACATAAGTTGGCACAATCGCAGTGTAACCCTTAACGGGGCTTTTACCGTCATGACGTGCTTACAACTAGTAAATGTTTAATAATTAAACCTGAAGATACACTATGTGAAGCAGAAGTTATGGGCAGGCTTACCAACTGTATGAACTGTAAGCTTTTAGGATTTACAGAATATGCAGAATTTGCCTGGTCGATGGTTGGAACCTGGCATTATGCTTCAGCTAGCATAATCATGACCAAACTGACCAAATTAACATTTTTTGACCAAAGAATTCCATTTTAATTTCATTAAAACCAATCAAAGATTTGTTTAATGTTGTTTAATTTCGGTTAATCTAAAAAAATATTAAATGACCTTCAACTTCTTAAACACCACAGCAGCCACATATGACATCATATCCTGTTTCTAACTTAGTTTCAAAATAGGTGTGTTCAATCTGGGTTAGAAGACGTGACTTTCACTTTCTTTCCTTTCCTAAAAGTAACTTTTTATTGAATGCACTTACTTAGCACCAGACTTCACTTACTTAGCACCAGACTTCGCATGCGCAAAGCCCACTTCCTGTCAGCAAAATGGCTGTTAGTCAAAATTTTAGAAAAGATGCGTTTTATTTTCGTTTACATAATATGCTTATCGAATTACTGGATGCAGGCAATTCAGAATCAGAAGAAGAAATAATGGAATATGGTACACGTCTGAAACGCACAATTTCCTCAATAAATTCCCGTGATTTTTTTAAACAAATAAACATTTACCTGTCCGTCACTTTCGGGGGATAAAATAGTTTCATGTTAACGAACATTAGCCAGTCAGATCGTGAAAAAAATGGCTGCCACTGTAGCTTTGTTAAATGTGCAATGCGCATGCGCACGCACATGTAGGTGACTTCTAAAAGGTGGATAAGGAACTTTCCAGTTACTTTCCAGAAAGTCACTTAAGTGGCTTTACTTTGTCAAAATGTGACGTAATTCTCATCACTTCCGCCCTCTGAAATGCAGTTAAGGCAGTTAAGTGACTTTCTACAAGCAGATTAAACGCACCTAATATAACTTAAAAACTGGAAAGTACTAACCTGCAAACACACAATTTATAAACTTCCTTATAATGTTATACTACAGTTACAGCATAAGGTCATAATACTACTTTTTATTACGCAGAAGTACCCTTCCGCAAACTCTATTGTCAACAAAATAACCTCTTGTTGAAATTTTAAGCAAATACTGTACATTTTTGCAGCGGAGCTGAAAATGGGCAGTTCTGCCAATGCTACAAATCGGCTGGATTAATTTTTAAATAGTTACCAGATTATTACATTGCCTCGAGTAAAGATCTACAATTTTACATGTGTTATTTATTGAAATTGATTCTGTCATCATAAAAGTTGCAACAAACTTGTAATTATGTATTAATACCAAACTGATGGTGTAGTCCTAAAAAATAGTACCATGCTTGCATAAATCAATAATCAGTCATTAATTATAGTTAACCCATACAATGTGATGCTTTTCTCCTTCTCCCACCAGACATACCATAACTTAATTGTCTCATTTTGGATGTTGAATTCTTGCAGTTTTCTGCTTGATGTTTTTGGAAAGTGCATTTGCATTTGTTCAAATAAAAATTTCAGAGATGTTGGGAAAAGTGTGAGAAATGTGAATTTCAATAATACCACTTTGATTGTGTGCACAGTCGTGCTGTCTGCAAGCATTGGAATAAGCAGTTAAAACACATTTATTGTAAGTGTTTCTAGCTTTTCTATGGAAGAAGCAAGAATCTTTTGATTGACAACTTCTTTTTGTATTTTTGAAGAAAATGGCAATGCAAAGTCGAGCTCAATAAAGAAGAAAGTAGTGAAAAGAAAATGGCGTTTTTCTCACTTGTGCACAATTTTTCCTTTCAGTTTGCTGGAAGGTTTATTGAAATTTAAAAAAAGTAAAATAAAAATTGTTTAATTTGAAATATAAATTGAATTTATATCAGAATTTAATTTCCTGTTTGATTCTATGGAAGAGAAGGTCATTCCAATTTCTAGCACTTAGTGGACTGCAAAGTTAGTTTGGAACTGCAGAGACATTTTTATTTTGCTGTTTTTTCATTTTTTTTTCTTTTGGAATTGATAATTAAATTATTGTTTGATTTCGGTGTAGAAATGAAAAAACGAGTTATTCGGTTTGTCGAATATTTTTCAATCGGATTCCACTGGCAAATTGTAGGCTACTTTTCAGATTTTTTTTTGCATGGATATCCAGATGAATATCAATATTTATATCCAACTTCAACAATACTGACAACAAAGCAGTATTGTTAACGGTTTGCACGAGTTCGTGGTACACGAACAGTGGTACGACCTGTTGGCGGATAAGGTGGTGATCTTTGGTCTATTTTGCTCAAGTTTTGTTAATTTTTTATTGATTTTGCTCGAGTTTTGTTATGTTTTTATGGATTTTGTTTGGGTTTGTTATGTTTTCATGGATTTTGCTTGACTTTTGTTAATTTTTGATCGTTTTTGGTCTCGAGTTTTGATCATTTTTGATGGATTCCAGTTGATTTTTGATGTAATTTCGTTTATTTTGACTGTTTTGGATAGGATTTGTTTAGTTTTTGTTCAGTTTTGTTTAGATTTTGATGATTTTTTTTACAAGTTTGATTGATTTTTTGTTTTTTTCATATCTTTATTCGATTTATAATAATTTTTGGTCGAAAGGGATTTAGGTGTTTTTTGGTTACTTTTGATTGATTTTGCTCGAGTTTTGTTAATTTTTTGTTAATTTTGCTTGGGTTTCGATAATTTGGGATAGATTTCGGTAGATTTTTGATGAATTTTCGTACGTTTTGACTGTTTGTGGTAAGATTTGTTCAATTTTTGTTTGGTTTTGTTTAAGTTTTGTTGATTTTTTTACAAGTTTTGTTTAAGTTTTGTTGATTTTTTTACAAGTTTTGTTTAAGTTTTGTTGATTTTTTTACAAGTTTTGTTGAATTTTTATGTTCCTTCATATTTTTATTTGATTTATAATAATTTTTGGTGGTGGCAGGGTCATTTTTAGCATTGCATTGGAAAAGTGGTTAGCTTAGGTTAGGTCTAGTTAGGCCAGCAGAGGTCAGGTTAGTCCAGATTAAGACAATGTGGTTGTTTTCGGTAATTGTTGGTCAATTCTTAACAATTTTCAATCGATTTTTGATGATTTTTCGTGTGTTGTGTAAAAAAAACAGAAAATCCCTAATCCAAAACAAAACAAAAAGCTGGGAAGATAACTACTTTAATTAAACAAGATTGGATGCTGGATGTAAAGATGCTGATAAAAATCTGTAAATTTGAAATTTGTAAACCTGTTTCAGAGGAGATGTAAAAATAGTCGGACGTAATTAAAAGCAGATTTTTAAAAAGAAAATTACTGTTTCATAAGTAATGGTCTTGAAATTAAGAAATGGACTTTTTGGGGTTCGATCATCTTTGTGACACGCTCAAATGGTGGTCAGTTTAGATTAGTTTAGGTCTGTTTAAGTTAGGTTAGCTCAAGTCAGGTTAGTTGATTTTAGGGCATCCTAGCTTAAATGGATCAAAAGTTAAACAGATTTTACTGTTAAAAAAACGTGTAAGGTCAGGTTTATGCAGCACCCCTTAATCAGGGGAAAAACCACCCAACCTCAGTTTCTCATCATTACATTGCTTTTTGTGTCATTTTCATGTGGATTTTTTTTAAATTAAATGCAACACCAGAATTCTTATTAGAACCATGCTGTAATGTAGAAACAGCATGATTTTAACAATTCATGATGTCAGGTTAGGTTAGGTTAGTCCAGGTTGTGATGATCGTGCTTTTTCGTATAATCGATACAAGCCCAGACAGTTTGTTTTAACATAATTCAAGATACTGTATATTCGAGTAGATAAGGAAATAACACACAGGATTCTCAACACATGTACAATTTATTGGTTGTCAGATATATATTCACTACTAATATTCTGGCCAATACACCGGATATTTACAAGTTAAACATGAATAGATAAGTGGATATTGACTTTTTACGGAGACACTTGCCGATAAGGTTCCACGCTTGTGGTTGAAATTAACGGCCGGTTAACACACGTGCTGTCAACTCTTCCAAGCCGACCGTGTCCCTTACCTTTGTCTGTCCTGTTCCTTGATCTAATTGGTCTCTTGGACTCATAATTATTGTTCCATACGCCAGTGATGCCGTACATTGCTGCGGCCACGAAACCAACACCGCCTTGGCTTCATCACTTTCATCGTTTAGGCCGCGGATGGCTATCGTCACTTGGAAGAGATAGGCTGCCTCTTTGCTGAAATCCGCTTGGGCGAATATACGATACAACAGACAATGCGCTCCGAACACTCCGTGGATAACACGATAGGCCTACGCTATAGTAAGCTTGGCCTTGGTCGAGGCCGTTCGAAGGGGCAGTTTGTGATTTGCTAAGAGTGTGGTGGTTCATAGCGAGATTCAATAAAAGGCAATGGAAAATAAAGCAGTATATTGTTGATGGTTTGCACGAGTACGTGGGAATAACCAGAGATGGCGTCGGCGTGAAGAATGAAAACAGTTAACACGATCTGTTGGCGGATCGCGGCAACAATGGAGGCTCGATCTATCTCAAATAGCATGAACTTCCTGATTTTTTGTATTTAAATTTCGTGACGGTAAGGGTCTTTTTTGTGGATTTTTGATTTATTTCAGTCAAGTTGTGACAATTTTTAGTTAGACACTAAAACTACAGAGTTTTAATTATGGGTGACCCAGGCCCCAATGAGATTGTGTGGAATTTGTTCTAAAAAATGTTGTGCCAAGAAGTTTTGATCTATTTCTCGTGATTTGCTAAGCATTCGAATTGTCTTGGGCGCTTGAATCTCACTCTCACACAAGTCAGCCTCGGTGCAAGTGAGTGGAGAAGGCGAAGTGAAGTGGCGCAAGATGTATTTGTGCTTACAGCATCACAATTGGATCTCCATAGTAAAGAAAAATGGTTGATCTCGGATGAATTGCCAGCAGCAGCAGTTTTTGATGTTGATGTAGTGATTTAGTCGACTCAGTGATATCTTGTGTTGGAACCATGGGCGACGAAATGAAATGTCCATTGGAACGGTGGCGTTTATAACACGCGGAACTCTTGCCGGGGAAAAAAGAAATTAAATTGGGCTGCAGCTGTTTGTTTATTTATGGATGTTGGATGGAAAATTTCGATTACCTGCATGTAATCACGTTATGTTTCATCTGCGGTATTGATTTATGATTTAGATGGTTGTGTGGGTTTGAAAACCAAAAAATTCGTATTTGTGTTTGGTAGTGTTGTTACGAATGCGAACTTTTAGTTGAAGTTCATGAACATGTTTATTAGTTCCCATCAAATAGTGAATGTGAACGATGTTCGAGAATATTTACAAAAATTTACCAAATATTCGAGAATTATTACAAAAATTTAATAAAAGTTTAAGAATTTTTACAAAAATTTACTACAATTCCGAGAATTTTTACGAAATGTACTACAATTTCGAGAATTTTTACAAAAATTTTCTAAAATTTTGAGAATTTTTAACAAAAATTTTCTAAAATTGCGAGAATTTTTACAAAAATTTTCTAAAATTGCGAGAATTTTTACAAAAATTTTCTAAAATTTCGAGAATTTCTACAAAAATTTTCTAAAATTTCGAGAATTTTTAACAAAAATTTTCTAAAATTTCGAGAATTTTTACAAAAATTTTCTAAAATTTCGAGAATTTTTACAAAAATTTTCTAA
>JAQIXU010002992.1:0-10268 GCA_034701245.1 Strigamia transsilvanica
ATTAGCAGAATTTGGATATCTTTATGCGTTTGGACGTTATTGACCTGGGGAAGAGTTTATGGGACACCCTGTATAAAAGTAGGATAGTGGCTATTGAGACGACTTTCACATTGAGAAGTCTTTCAGTTTGGGTCTACCTTTTTGTAGTGTTTCTTTGAATCTTAATTGCGTTAGATTTAAAGTACAACTATTTAGTAAATCGCGCAGCTTGTTGTGTGTGATGTGGGATGCATGAATCTGTGTCTAAATTATATTCTAATTATATTATATTATAAAGTGTTATATGAAAACAAGTGTGAACATGATATGGAAATGATACGCTATGGAAAAAACAATGAACAATGAACGAGTATGACTAAAAATGACTGAATCACCGGTTGAATGACAAGGTGACAGAAAAATGAAAACAGGACAGAACAGTTGTGCATCAAGGTTTATGTGAGCAGAATCAGGCAATTTGGGTGCTGAGCCCTAGCCTAACAAAAAGTGTATTTCCCCAGCTACATCCACCCCTCCCCCCCCCCGCCCCCGGAAAAAACGTACGAACCACGTGCGTAAAAACGTACAATTCTAAGATATTTTCTTTCTCCAGAATTTCATCAAATGTTCTAGTTAATTGTGTCACATCACACAAATTTGGGCACTTGCAATGCCTGATAGCATTTGTGTTATAAAATAAAATAATCCTTTCCTGATCACATGACATGTCTATACAAATCTGTGCAGAGCCAAAATTGTCACTTTATACCTGAACACACCACTGAAAACACCAACAAGCCGTCTCAAGAGACCTCAACTCATCTTTGCAGGTCTTTGCCTTTGCTAGTACAGTAACTGCATTCAAAAGCCGTGTTACAAGTATGTTAGGTTTGTGTTTTATGATGTTAAAAAATACAAAAACAACAAGCACAAACATTCAAAACTGAAAAGTTATACACTGTTCCTCTTGAGGCAAAAAATGTCCCTCTAGGAGAAAAAAGGAAGCAGGGCAAGCCTTTTAAGGCTAAAAAGGCACTTCTTGTGCAATAAATTCTAATTCAATTTTTTTAGGGGAGTTGAAAAGCGGGCGGGGGGGGGGGGAGACTTTATTTTGGTTTTAGGAGGAAAAATCGGGTTTTTAGGGGGCCAGAAGAAGTTTATTAGGGGGGGGGAAGAAAGAATTTTTTTAGTTTAATTATTTTAGGGGGGAAAATCAGTCATTTAAGGGGGGAGTTGCAGTCTTTTAAGGGGGAGGATTTGCAGTCTTTAAGGGGGGCCAATAAATCATATCCATTGTTATGTGTGAAAGTGTTGTGCCAGAGATAAGAAGCTAGAAAATAGTCATCCAGAGGATCCTGAACCAGTATATGGAACAGCAGAAGTTTTGAACAGTAACTATTATGTGTGAACAGTATCTTATAACTTACAGTATTTTTATTTCACTTTTTTTTTTGTACATATTGTTTTATGCTGAATTATTAAATTGTTGTTATAGATATTTAAGAAACTCACTTTCCAGGGGGATATTGAGGGTTCTAGTAACACACTCCCAGTGCTTGGCTGGGGTGTGCATTACATTGGTGGCAGCGGTCTTAACCACTACACTACTAATAGTTCGGGTTTTGCATTCCTACTAACGTTACTATGGCTGAAGCAATCACAAAGTTACTACATGACATTCAACAAAAATTGAATGCAAATTTACCTCAAAATGGTCCCAAAACCAAAGGTCAGGGTTTGGCGGTACTCTTAGAACCTTTTTCAGGAATGGTACGAAGTCTTACTATTAAAAGATTGTTGCGTTTACAATAAAGCGAGTAAAAGGGAGTTAAGATGCAACTCCATGGTTTTTACTTTATACTACTGAATCGAATCACTTAACTTGTTTTCCTGATTACCAAAATGATTGAGTCAGGTTCTACTTATTTGAATACTTAAGACGTCTTTTATTATCGTAGGATACACAATAATGAAATGCAATAGTCTTCTCTTCTTACACGACTGTCCAAGATGGCGTTGTTGATGCACGTGTTCGTACGCATGGTCAATGGCGTCGTCTTTGTACTTGTTCTATCGTCCCGTCGGGTCCAATCGTTGGACACGATTGAATACTCTGGTTAGGAGTATTAAATCGTGGCCTCGTTGTTGTCTAGAGGGTTTTCTTCTAGCGGCTCGATCGTACTCAGAACAGGAGTCCCAGTTCGAGTTCGAGATCGTGCTGGCTGGCTGCTGTCGAGATTCCACGCAAGTGGCTGTCACAGCAGAAGTGGCGTGTTTGTTCGGAGTGTCTCCTACAAACAGTACCCACTTTTACCAGTGTGAAACTGGGCGAATGCCTTTCGGAGATCACGCTGCAGTTGTCTATGTCCTCTATCAATCCTTGCATATTGGAGTGCTAAAGGCCGGACTTTGAGGAGCTGTACTGCTTGCTTGTGATGTGTTCGGTTTTCGGTTCTGTTCTTGCTTTCTGGCGGGTTCTTCCCAGCCAAGAAAGCAACGTCACATGCTCAATAGGAGGGAGAGTGAGTCATGATCGAAGGGGTTGGCCAACAACCTCTTCCTAACACTATAGGTGGCCCAGAGGGAGGGTCTCCCAGGGTCACTACAAGATTTTTCCAGTTGTTAGAGGAAGTGGGTGAGTTAGCTCATTGGTCAGATGAGCATAAGATTTCCATAGCCAGGTGTAAAATGACTGGGACGGCCCAAGACTATGTTTTTGATAATGAGGATATCCGAGTCCAGAAGGTCTACGCACAAAGAGGCCTTGATTAAGAGTTTACTAATGAGCCCATTGTGATCTGCAGACGAAAATTCCAGGAATGTGTCCAACTTGAAACAGAGGATGTACAAGGTTATGCTACTGGGTTGAGAGCATTCCAACATAAAACTTTTATTCCTACCACAGGAGGGAATCCAGCTGAAAGATTGATTGGCTAAAGATAACTTGAAGAAGGAAGTCATCAGAGATGAGTTACTAAGTCAGTTAATTAATGGATTAAGAGACCCAGTTCAACGTTATGTCATGACTCATGACCCAGGTACTTATGACAAAGCACTTGAAATAGCAATCAAGAAAGAACAAAATGAGACCTTAACAACCAAACAGAGTGTGCAAAATTTTGGGAAATTTTGTTCTTTAAGAAAAAAGGTAGGATGCATGAATCTGTGTCTAAATTATATTCTAATTATATTATATTATATTATGGTGTTATATGAAAACAAGTGTTTACATGATGTGGAAATGATAAGCTATGGAAAGGATAATGAACAATGAACAATGAACGAGTACGACTAAAAATAGCTGAGTCACCAGTCGAATGACAAGGTGACAGAAAAGTGAAAACAGGACAGGATAGTTGTGCATCAAGGTTTATGGGAGCTGAGCCCTAGCCTAAGTGTTGTGCCACAGATGAGAAGCTAAAAAATAGTCAGCTAGAAGTGCCAATACCAGAGGATCCTGAACCAGCATATGGAACAGCAGAAGTCTTGAACAGTAACTATTATGTGTGAACAGTACCTTATAACTTAGTTTCATTTCACATTTTTTTGTACATATTGTTTTATGCTGAATTATTAAATTGTAGTTATATTTAAGAAACTCTAAAGGATGTAAAAGATGAAAATAAAATATGCATTAAATGCAACTACTCTGTTCTATATGTTTTTTATTTATAAAATACATTTTCCCATTTTGCCTGAATGTAATTATTAAATATATTTTTAAACTTTGTTTATACTTTGTGTTTTGGCTTGTGCACATATGGAATGCAAGTTTGTGTTCCTTAAATGCAAAACAATGTATAATCTAATGTCAACACCTTATGTTACCAAAATAAATGACCCAGCATTGAGTTAGTTTTAGTTTTAATTTTCATTTGTGCGATGGCATCGATACGGACGCCACGTAAACTGGAGATGGACAAGTTTCATTTTCTGTACGAACTTTTTTCTTCCCCCCGTCTCTTCCTTTACCCTCATTAACTCCTGCTTGCCCTTTTTTCGCATCTCCCATTCCCCACTTCCGCCTGACTCTCAATGGCAAGCGTGATATTGAAGAGCGCGACGTCGCGTTTACTAATACAAGCAGTATGGAAAAGCGCGATGTCGTACTTATCCATATTTGTAGTACAGGTTGAACCTCTATATAAGGAACTTGCTTATTACGAATTCCTCTTTATAAGTGTTGGGTTATTAATTAATTAATTAATCACTTCAGAGAAATACACTTCATAGAACCACTCTTCATAGAAGTACACTTCATAGAACCACTCTTCATAGAAGTACACTTCATAGAACCACTCTTCATAGAAGTACACTTCATAGACTGGTACGCTTCGTTGACAAATAGGCGATGAAGCGTACCAGTCAATGAAAAGACCCTAAATTTCAATTTTTAAACAAAATTCATGTTTTTTTATCTATGCTTCGCTGCGCTACGCATAGATCCCTTCGCTGCGCTCTGGGCTGATATCTAAGCGTCCCTCATGTAAGTAAATAGACAAAACAAAATTTTTTTGTAAAAAGTCTATGAAGTCTATGAAGTGGTAGTCTATGAAGCGTACCATGGTTTGTGCCCGGATTCTTCCAACGCGCGTGCCAATAAAGTGGGACGATTCAGAGAATTTCTCTGAACTGAATTTCTCTGAAGTGAACTTTCCCGCGCAGCACACGTTGCTTTACGACCTTGCTAAAGTTAAATCCACATCAATCCATTAACTAACCAACAATAAGAAATTCTGAAAAATAAATAGCAGGTTTCCTATACCATGCCATGTTAAAAAATTCGTTAAGAATGAATTTCGTTATTACGAATTCCCTCGCTATTAGGAACATTTTTTATATCGGAAGTGGTTTTTCCCTCGTTATAAGACCCATTTCCGGTAAAAACAAGATGGCTACTTCAAATAAATGTAAGCATTTCTCAAATCTAATCCTATTTAATCAGATTGGGTTCACTTCATCGACAAACAAACAAACAAACAAACAAAATCAAAAGCTTTTTTCGTCGCTGAAACGTACGATTCGATGAAGTGTACGTCGACGCGCATATGTCAATGAAATGAACAAACGGTGATGCATAACAAGCGCAAAAAAAACTAACCGCGGAAAAATTGAAAAATTCAAGAAACAAAAATAAAAAATAAAAATCCCCAAACTGAATTACTGCGGAATTCTAAATTGAAAAATGAATAACCGTGGAATCGAAATTCTGAATTAAGTAACCGCGGAATGAATAGGCGCGGAAAATTGACCAGGAATAACTGCGGAATGTAACGTTCGTACGACGTAACGTAACAGACGGTGTGACCGATTCGCAGCCTCAATTCGCAGTACACATTTGTAGATCCACTCAGAAGACCCCTGTGTGACCAGTGAGAAAAATAATGCGGTTTTTTGTCAAAAAAAGATTATTTTTGCAAAAAACACCTATAGTTCTTCATTAAAAATCATCAATTTTACACCTAAAACTGTAATTGATTATGTAATTATTTAATAAGAAATGAACATGCCTGTACCTAAAACTAGTTTTTCACCTAAAATGACTAACTTTACACATAAAATCGCAGTTTCGAACTAAAAATGACCACTTTTGCACCTAAACATCAATTGTTCATGTTTATGTTTATGTTTATGTTTATGCTTATGTTTATGATCGGCTGTATTTTTCAATTTTCTTTTTCTATTTTCTTTTTTTTTATCAGCTTTTTTTTACACGTTGTGGTGATCCAGATTGGATCAAAAAGAAAACTAGTATTTATGTTAATTCATATTTATGTAAATTCATAATGAACAGATATAAATGAATCATTTAATATAATATATAAATAACTACGTTTTTATTTATTCTCAGGGTGTGTTTTAGTATTGCTAAAACAACTCAGCATCAAATCGTATTCGCTAGATCCGGATCCCAGACGAAGAGAAGCCAGAAGATTAATTCCAGACTCCATAATTTAACTCATTGTATTAAACTAAGAATAAAAGCCAGTAATATTAAATTAAACAATTGCGTATCCATTAATTTCTATTCCAGGTTCCCACAAGTTAAATGTATTAATATCCACGAGTAAGTCGGATCACGACAACGTTGGCAAATTCCACGCTTAATATTAACTGCTTTAACTGCATTTGGAATAAGCGCGGAATTTTTAAATTTTTTTTACTTTTACTCGCTTTTTAAATATTTTTTTTATTTTGTATTGAAAAAATAGAAAAAAATTTTCATATACGATATTTTCTTTTGTATATTTTTTACAAATACTGCAAATACTCTCTTTTCCACCAGCCCCCTTCCCACAACATATCGAGCAAGGGTGTGTCATGCTGTGACGCTGAGAAGCAGCTTCATCGGGTTGTAGCGCGAGATGTTGATATACACATTGAAATCAAAATAGCGGTGGCAAAATGTAGATTGATAGGCCCTGCAGGACATTATGTCTGGCATGAGGAGGCACTGACAGGAATAGCAGATTATAAAGAATTTAAGAGACAAGTAATTGAAACATTTGACAAGAAACCATACATTACAAGATTACAGTTATTCATGGATTGCAAACAAAAACTTGGAGAAGATGTTCAGACTTTTGCAACTAGATTACAATCCTTGGGTTACGAAACCTTAGAACCACAGGAGGCAGATGCTGCAGGAATACCAAGAGCAGATATGGCTTAGGAATTATTAAAGAAACAAATGAGGTCACAATTTATAGCAGGATTAAGAGAACCAATTCAAAGATTTGTTTTATCTAGAAATCCCGATACATTATCTGAGGAAATAGATGTTGCCATCCAGAAACAGTTAAATGAAGCATTATCTACAAACAAAGTCAAAGTGAACACGTTTGGAGAAGACTCTATGGTCAATGCCTTGTTAGAAAGGATGGCCCAAATGGAATTATCTTTAGCCAAACCAACTTCCCCCGTCACTGTTTTTGAACGTGGAAACTTGTATCTGACGGGTCGATGTAAGGTATACGAGTCTCGGTGTTTTAACCACTCTCGTACTTGTTCTCGCGCAGCTTCATACAGTTTAGGTTCTCCCGCAAATCTGGCAGGATGGGCGGGATCAAAATAAATTTTATTCAGTACCCTAGCCATTTCTTTAGTTCAGTGCTGCTTTTGTTTTTAGGATTTTGCGAGTTGGATGTATCGGAAACGGAAGGAGTTTCGTTGTCCTTAGCGACGCTATGGTGCTTAACCGGTTTTACTCGCTTTTTTATCTTGTCTAGCAATTCCTCGTTCCAATTACTTCTTTTCCGGCACGCATTTCGCGGTAAATAGAAACCATTTGGTCCATGCCTAGCGGCCTCGCCGTGGTTTTACGTAAGCGAACGCTGTAATTGATTATATCTTTCACGTTCGTGCCGCGGATTAATTTTCCGTTCACAATTATTTCAAAATTTTGGTTATATCGGAGTTTGGGTATTTTTCTTAGCTTTGCGAGCAATAAACTAGCTTTCTTTTTGTATGTAAATCGAACTTTGTCAACGATTTGTTCATCTAGGCTCGTTCCCGGTTTCGTTTCTCCTTTCTCGTTTCTCTTGCAGAGGACGAAGTTAAGAAAGAGAACAATTACCCCAAAAACTTCAACATGAATGCAGTCCTGATCTTAGAGTTTTTCCTGAATGTGCTGCAACAGGCTATCCAGCTGGTGCTACATCTGCTAGCACACTACAAGAATAAGGAGGAGGAGAAAGAAGTACGAAGACAACTGAGAGGGAGACCATCAAGCCAACAGGAGGCCCCAGGAGCCAAGGAAATGAGGAAGAAGCAAACATAGAGGCCCGGTCTCCAAGAGCAATTGGTATTGTAAGGCCGCAAGCAGTCTTGGTCGAGTGGAGAGAATTGAGACGGTCCATTAGAAGAGGGCGGGCAGCAGCAAGACAATGCTCGACCCCAGCCCTCGCCCCAGCAAGGATCATCGAGGAAGTAACAGCGATAAACCAGAAAGACACCATAGCAGGTGAATAGAGAAGAAGGGAGTTTCAACAGATGCAGGAGGCGCGGATTTTGATAGAAGAGGAGGCCTTAGATGCATACGAAGATGCTTTGGCAAATGAAGAGAAAGAGTTTCCGGGGGACAATACCCATGAAGAAACAGTGTTTTGTGAGTTTTATTATCAGTGTTATTTGATTTTATATATTTTGTGAGTTTGAAATTTTAGTGTGTTTATGTGTGTTCTTATTATTGTTAGGTTTAAAGAGTTATTTCTATTTTCTTTTAAAGGGGATTTAAGGGGGGTAAGATGTAAGGTTTGGATTTTTATCATTTTAATACTTTGTATAAAAATTGTTAGTAATAATATCTTAGTATTGAATTTATGTTACTTGAAGAATGTTTATTTTTAGTTGCAGCATATTATGCCATGTGTGTCATTATTTGCGTCATAGTAATGTTCTTTTGTTGTATTAGTTTACCTTTTTAGTTAAAATATTATGCTTGTACAGTTGCTGTTTTGCCAGATAGTAAAAGGCGATCACATGGTCACCGATCGCCACCAAACTAAACAGGAACCAAGATAAGACAATAAAGAACATTTGTGGAAAATTACAGAGAAATATCAACGTTAGCTAATTATTTTCCTTCTCGATTTGCGGCAATCACGTGGCAACCAGGACATGGCTCATCTGCATTCAATCACGTATCAATGGAATCTGACAACAGGTAAGCATTTTAACCTTTCTAAAGTAGTTGAACCATAACAATCGTTGCATTAACTACCCAATTTCTCTTTTCTCTTTTCTTATTGTTATTAGAAGAAAATAAATAAATTGTTATAGAGTAAAATATGAATGGTTACAAATTGCATGTTTGGTAACCAGGATATGAATATGTATTGTTATGATATTAAACAGAGTTGTATTGTTCACATTGAAAACATGGAGTTGCATTGAATTTCTGGACATTTAGACCAATATCTGGAATACTGAAATAATTCACCAACATAAATAAATAAGCAACCAAATAAATATTTTACTTGGAGTAATATATGTTTTTTATTACTGATATTCAATTACAGGATTTACATTCGTAAAGTTTTTTCTTTATTTACTCACGCCCACCTCAGCCCAGAGGGCATGTTGGCGATCATCTAGTCCATCGTCTGATACATGAAAACCATGTCTGCATGGTAGTCGGGACCGCACATCGCATCGCCTCATGTCTCAAAGACAGATTGAAAATATATCGCCATTACCATGACGCGTCACCAGTGACAACAATATGGGGTGTGGTGCATTTGGTGCACAGAAATTAATGTAGAAAATGACAAAAAAGTTGCAGTCATCCAAAAACAATTACTTTAAGTTCTGTGTGCATCAATCCTGACTTTGAACTGTCCTTCCATACACAATTAAAATGCAGATTTTTCAAATCAAATTTTCTGTTTTTTTTTTTCTAGTTAACCATTCCATTTTAGGATGGACTCCTACTAATTGTGAGGTGCTTTACAACTTTCTAATTGGATAATTTACGATTGCATTGTTAGTTTAGAAGTTACAATGCAAATGACCTTGAAACATTGATCAAGATCAAAATTTGAATAGCATATTAAATTTGGCATCCAATGTTTAGTTAAGATCCCTTGAAGCTAATAACCAAATATTAAAATCTAGCTCAAAATTCCGCTGCAGCCGTTTAAGTAAAACACCCTGTATATTTTCATGGCCACAATTATAAAAACCTAATTATTATTCTGTACCATGGACATACCCATAATATTACAATAAATAAACTGTTTGCAATATCTTTTTTTTCTATCTGTTTTAAAAAACATATATTGATTTAGCACTAATTTATAAATAAATTTTGTAGAAGAGGAAATTGTATTTCTCAGTACATTACAATTTCAATTTTATCATTGTAATTAAAAAAACAATTGTTCAAATTCTAATTTTAATTGGAATTTACTGAATATTCAGTATTTTTCAATTTTTTAAAACAAGTAATAAAAAGTAGGGTAAGATATTTGTCCACGTCTTACAAATTCAGTCAACAGATGACCTTTTTTAATGATAGCAATTAGAAAAACACTCTAAGACAAGCCAAAACTAGAGATTGAAAGTATTTAGCAAAGTAGGGTACTTTCACATGATGTTTTTAAGCATATATATTTTCATGGCCAGAGTTATAAAAACTAAATTATTATTCTGCACCATGGACACACCCATCATATTACAATAAATAAACTGTTTGCAATATCTTTTTTTTTGTATCCATTTTAAAAAACATATACTGATTTTAGCACTAATTTCGAATAATTAATAAATAAATAAATTTTATAGAAGGG
>JAQIXU010002993.1:0-10265 GCA_034701245.1 Strigamia transsilvanica
CGTTATACAGCATTTTGCTTTACAGCCAACTTTTCCGGAACCTATCTAGGCCGTAAAGCAAGGGTTGAGTGTATTGGCTAACAAGTAAGTTGGTTTGTTTAGGGGTTGAAATGGATCGACAGCCATTTTGTTTTTCCTAATAAGTAACCTGCATTATGGGTAATTAATGGACAAATTTCATGTTTATCAGAAAACTAATGCCATATATACACATCGGTTTTCCAGATATGTAAATTCAATTTTTTCATTTATCTGGAAAACCTTTACCAAGTAAACATAGTAATTTACCAAGTTTACATGCACCAAGTTTTCCAGATAAGTAAAAATCCGAATTTTTCTTTTCTGTTAAATTGATCATGTAAACAGACCAGTTTTCCAGAATAGATCTGCTTATCTGGAAAACTAAATTTTACTTTTACAGGGTAGAGTTTAGGCAATTTGCGCATTGCAAACTGCAATTTAAACACCTACTCATTGCTTTTCTGGAAAAGATGATGGCATATCATCATTGTGCAAACAACACACATGTTATTTATGCATGGAGCATTGTGGATGATTAATAATCAAGTTTGATCGAAGTTTAAACATATGATACAACATCATGTTTATTGAAAAACTAACACTATGTAAAGCACATGCATTTTTACAAAAAAAGCAAAATTTTGATTTTTGTTTCTATGTAAAAGTGTGGCCATGTAAACGTAGTAAATTATGCCATTTTGTCTGGAAAATGATATCATTTATTGTTTTGAAAAGTGGCGAAACAAGGAAGCAGTGAAGGAAACAAATATTGAATGCACTGACTACAAGTAGTTTCTCAGGGCCACAGATTTTAGGGCGGGCACATGAGGGCTCCACACAGGCAAGCCATGAAAGTAGATATAATTCCGCATGAATGGGTGTATGACATTGCAGTTTGCAATGCACAGAACACCCAAAATCTACCTCAAACAAGTGGAATTTAGTTTTCTAGATCAGTGGTCCCCAACCTTTTTATCGCCGCGGACCGGTCAACGTTTGATAATTTTACCGCCGCCTGCTGCATTGAAAATTTGAAAATTACAGTTGATTATGACTCATTTATGATCTAAAAATAGACATTATTCCCTCATTTCCTTGTTTTTCTGAAATGTAGCCTCACCCAAAGGCCATAGCAAATTCGACTAAGGGAGGTTGAGAGCCAAAAATTTTTTTTTTACGTAATTTTGATTTTTAAGCAGGGCCTTGGGTGGCCCGGGGGTTGGGACCAGAAAACTGGTGCGTTTACACGATCAGTTTTCCAGAAAAGAGAAATTCGGATTTTCACTTATCTAGAAAACTGTGTACACATAAACATGGTAAACGAAAAGTGAAAATCTAGGAAACTTTCTTACCACAGTCTGGAAGTCCAATCCTTGCCACTGTCTCAACTTTCCCACTTTTTAATCTCAAAACCCGGCCATCTTGAACACCAGTGAACATCACGCCTACACATAAAACATCCAATTTTTAAGTATTAATAATTCTAAAAATGTAGAATTTTTACCATTTTGAATTGCCAATGATTCAGGACCAAACCCTATTTTATCTTTATAAATCCTGGTGGCTGAATCCAAAATCCGATTTCGTGTCAAAGGCCCCAACAACGGTGGCGGTGGCTTAATACTGGAAAAAGCGAAGTAATGAATGTGAAGGAAATCTTTCCCTCCTAAAATTGTACTTACTCCCTATCACAGCCAAAGTATTTGGTGTAACTAGGTAAGACATAAAACATGAGATATCCCATGCCAAAATTTAAAAGTAAAAACTTCCACATACATTTGCATCTCATGGTAACTGTTTGCCAAAGATCATCCAGAAGGAAGAGATTACACCAAACACAGGCAAAGAATGGTTTTAACACCCACTGGGTCATGCCAAGTGAGGTTCAGGGGTGCAGACAGAATTTTCTAATCCATCTGCTAGATGCTATCTGCACAAGGTAAAAATATGTGTTGTAATTGTTCCCAAGCATTTGGGAACAATAAAAATAACAATTTGGTGTATTGAAAATGGAAAGTTCAAATCAATTTATTTTGTATTTAAAAAAAATGCACACACACACACACATTTGGATATAATTTAAATCAACTTTTTTCAGTTTTCTGCAAAGGTACTTTCCAAATTCCATTTTCCCATGGTGAACTCAAATAAAGTGCATTCTTAAATTCGGTGCCTTGACTTATGCTGTGAACTTTGGCATCTGGGGAATGGAGGCTTCGAATGATGTTTCCATTGGAATCGAGTTCAATAATGAGGCCGTAGGATCCAGCTCCTCCACCAAAGCTTACGACTAGGGAATTTACCTAAGAAATTAAATAATTCTGTAATACCCTAGTCGGTTCATGACTGAGAAAATTATGGCATAGGCAAAAAATGCAAATGTCTAGGACAGAGAAGAAGAGACTTTGTGAGTGTTGTGGAATGGTCGGCACGTGGTCAGGGGAGACCACGTGGTCGCCAGACGCAACAATCACTTAAAATCACCGAGAAGCGACACAAAGAACAGAGAACTGTGTTTAATATTGTTTTATTATGGCAGGTTGTCTAGGGGTCAGTGCTCTGTAGACTTAAGTGGAGTTTCCTATTTGCGTGGGATGTCTGAACATCCCAACCTAGTCGAATCGCTGGTCACCTGGTTGGAAATGACCAATGTGGTCGGGTATTTCTATTGCGTCGTCACCTGGGACACTCAGGTCCAGGTGGTGGGCAAAACCCACACGCCATGCAACGTGTGCGGAATGTTCCCTTTCTCAAGTCGGAGCCAGGTCAGATGCGACCTGTCGCTCCGAAAGCAGAGAACAAACTCGTGGGCCCATTGCTTTATTAGCTACACACACCAGTGACCTTTCTTTTTGTAAAATAAAATCAGTTCTCTAGAAACCATCAAATTTGTCATTGCTGTGAAAATCCTTTGTGCTAAAAACTACAATTGGGGAGGCTTTATGCTGAGTCGGTACGCCGCTGAACTACGAAGTGCACTCAAACCTCATTATACGGCTGCTCTTTATACAGCGTTTCGCCATAACGGCCTTGCGTCATTATGGCTAAATTTCGATTTGCGGCCTAACATTTTCCGTATACGGCCAAAAAGTTGGGATTTCCTAACGAATCAGGGGCTGATTCGTTATATGGTATTTCGCTTTGCGGCCGACTTTCCAGGAACGTATCCCGGCCGTATAACGAGGGTTGAGTGTACTTGTTGTAAATACTTACAAATTCAATCATGGGTAGAGAGATCCTGCTACTGAAGATTTGATCATATACTTGGAATGGAACAGTTGGAAGATACGGTGCTCGGACTATCACTTTTCTTAGCCAGGGAAATGGTGACAAAATTTCATTAAATGATGGTTTCCCGGTAATACGAGGAATAATTAGAGCCACCCAATATGTGCCTCGACCTGATTCCCGAATATTGTCGGGAATTCCAGGTAAATTATCAGCGAAAATTTCAACGCCGCCTTGATTCCGACCGCGTAAATGATATCTAAGTGACGAAAAGTTAAAGAGTATTGTAAGTTCATTCGGCGGTGTTTGTTCGGAAACCTTAATATCCGGTGTCGGGAAGATTCAATAAATAAGAGCGAGTCTCCTCCCGCCTCTAGTTGTATCCCATTCGGGAAATGTAATTTATCCAAGAGGATTCTTGTGCTGCTTGTGCGTGGATCGTAGTGCAGAATCCTAAAAATAGATTAGCATAGACTGTTTAGTTTAGACAAATATCAGGTCTCAGAAATAGAGGGCCTTAGCAATTGTGAGGCTCAATTTGGACCATTTCCTTTTCCCTTTAATTAATTCAGGCCCTGGAGAACAGGGGCGCCTTTATACCACTTGAGGCCCGTAGGTGCAGCGTGATTTGGAGGGTCCAGAGCCGTATCTGTGGTGTATATGTACACCCGACCTTCGCTTTATGGCCTAGATACGTTCTGGAAAAGTTGGCTGTAAAGCAAAAAGCCGTACAATGAATCAGGGGAACGTACACAGGGGATTTCACAGACTTTTTGGCCGTATAACGAACATGGTGGGCCGTAAATCGAAAAAGTGCCATACTTCCCTGAGGCCGTTATAGCGAAATGCCGTATAAAGAGCCGCCGTATAGCGAGGGTTGGGTGTATACGTATCGTATGTGTATGTGTATGTATCGTATGTGTGTGGGCTAAGTATGTTAAGGGGCCTCTAGGCTCAGGGCACCAACAAGTCTAGATCCACCACTGTCCATTGTCCAGGTGAACATTGATGGGATTTGGGTCCAATCTGGAGATTTTGTATTTGGACCACACTGCTTAAATCATGAAGAAGTATCATCAACCCTGGGCAGGGACAAAAAAATTGTAGTCAGTTGAATCATCCCTGCAATCTAAATCTCATTGATGTGCAGGTCATTTACGTTTATTACAGAGTGCGTTAGCACTCGACCAAGTAGGCTTAACACGTTCAGCCCTGTATCTTTAGTTGCAAGATTAGCATTAGTTTATAGCTTTGCAGTGCTCTTAATAAACAGGTTAGTCTTGATCTTGAGATGTTTATTAAAAAAGCAGCTCATCATCCTGATTACCTGTTCCCATTAAGATTCACACGTTAAGCAGCATGAAAATGGTCATGACTTGGATGAGTGACCTACTGGAAATCCCAGTTGTTTTCTCATCCTTGTACGCCAATTGCCAATGCAAAGTTGGTTCTCAACAAAGGCAAACAGCCCAGGCATTTTGACTTTGTGGTTATTTCATGACCAGTGATGAATATTGAATAAATTAGTGCTATGCTATTGCTACATTACGCAAAAGTCACTTTCTATACACTCAACCCTTGTTATACGGCCGCTCGTTATACGGCGTTTCGCCATAACGGCCTTGTGCCATTATGGCTAAATTTCGATTTGCGGCCTAACATTTTCGGTATACGGCCAAAAAGTTGGGAAATTCCTTAACGAATCAGGGGGAACAGCCCCTGATTCGTTATATGGCATTTCGCTTTGCGGCCGACTTTCCAGGAGCGTATCCCGGCCGTATAACGAAGGTTGAGTGTATTTTCAACGAGTCATTTACTATGTTTATATGGCCAGTTTTACATCTAAAGGAAAATCCAAATTTTGCTTTTCTGGGAAAATGCATGTGTTTTCAATAGCGTTAGTTTTTCAATAAATGTGACGTCGTATGACGTGTTTAAACCTCAAGTAAACTTGTGCATTAATCATCTACAATGTGTGGATAAGCAGATCTTTAGTGGCAACTGGTCTGTTTACATGATCAGTTTTCCAGGAAAGCAAAATTCGGATTTTCACTTATCTGGAGAACTTGGTACGTGTAAACTTGGTAAGTGACATGTTAGTTGTTATAGTGTCATTCAAACCCTGGTAAGCAAAGTGTAACCCTAAACTATTGAGGCTGAGAATGTTGTTACAGTGATACCTTCCATTTGGTGCAGATTCAGCAAAATCCCAGTGCATATGACCAAAACCCCATTTAGAGCTTGCATCTGTGAAGTAAACATCACCCTCTGTTGTCACTGCCAGGTCATCAATTAGTACGCTCGGTTGACCAGCAATAGGAGTCATTGCTGGGAGGAGGATGGTAACATTTTCTACACAAACAGAAAAACCATTTTGAAATTTCAAAAAAGCCAAAAGGAAAAGAGAAATTACTTGAGGCGAGGTCCAGTTTGTAGAGACCTTTGATACAGTCTGCAACATATAAAGTTTTAGAATCCGCATCTGCTCGTATACCCAATGGACGTCCACAATCATCATCTTTCTTTTCATCTGAATAAATTATAAATGTAAAAAGAAGAAGGAAAAAAATGCAAATTTGAATTTTATATCAATTACCGCAATCAACCAGCGTTTCCAGCGATTGTCCCTTGATCTTGACAATTTTGCCATTTAATAATCCCGTGTATAAGGACCCTGGAAACAAAAATATGTTACCAATTAAGTGAATGATCTGTGTCCTAAAATATTCTCAATAAACTGGTTGTCAACTAACTGACTGCAGACTCAGTACTTTTGATATTTTTTTCAGTTTAAATGGTGTGCTAATAAATGGAACCCATAAAAGGACACTACTCTGTCAAACTCGGTTCACTTCTTCGACGTACTTTTCATCTACTCCGTTTATACCTAATCTGATGTTTTTTCCAGACGGAGTCCATTTTATTAAGAGTAACATTCAGGCCGGTGCCATGCTATGACACAGAGGCAGCCGCATCAGACGGCACCTTAAGGGGCGGCGTAAGCAGCGAAATCAAAATACACATCCCAAATTAACGAATTTGCTGAAGTTAAAGTTAGAAGGGTAAAACCAGGGCCGGCCGGGCAATAAGCGGGGCCTTGTGCGAACGAGCCGAAAACGTCACCAAGGAGCTCGGCGCGGGCCATGTGCGGGCGCACTGTTCGCACGGCTGTCCGGCCGGCCCTGAGTAAAACTGTAGTGGATTGTTGTAGTTGATAGTTGATATCATTATTTTAAAGTACACCCAACCCTCGCTTTACGGCTTAGATACGTTCCGGAAAAGTTGGCTGTAAAGCGAAAAGCCGTACAATGAATCGGGGGAACGTACACAGGGGATTTTCCCGACTTTTTGGCCGTATAACGAACATTGTGGGCCGTAAAGCGAAAAATTGCCATACTTCCTTAAGGCCGTTATAGCGAAATGCCATATAAAGAGCGACCGTATAGCGAGGGTTGGGTGTAGTTTATATTTTCAAAATAAAAATAGTATTTGTACATTTTATGCAGTTTTTAAAAAAAAAATCACAATCGAAGGTTATTTTAAAGAAAAAACATTTAAGGGGCGGCATTTCGAAGACTTGCATCATACTGAGACAATCTACCACATGACCCTGAAGAGTATGACGTGAACCTTACCCCAGAGTTCACGAAACACAGAGTCGATAAAATGTACCGTTGAAGAAGTGATCGATTGTGTGTGTCATACTCAACCCAGCCTGGGGAGCCGATGTACCACCTGTACACACCATTGTTAAAACCGTACAGAAATCTATTCTAGTGTACAAAAAATGAAAAAATTGATTCAACAGTTTTTTTCCATCTTCCATTGTGTGGAATAATCGTCAGTTTCCTTCTAGTTAATTTTATTGTAAAATATTCCCAAAATTGACAACTACTCTTAACTTTAATTCGATATCTATAATTTTGTAATCTTAGATCTTACCCTTAATAAACACAATGGACTCGGCTCCAACGAGGTCGTCAAATAACAATTCCGCACTGTTGAGGTCACTGTTCGGCTTCAACGCCCCCACTAACTCCGGTGAGCTCGGTGGACTTCAAAAGAATCATTAAAAAAATTATTTATTTATTTATTTATTTATTTATTTATTTATTTACTTACCTGAAGGACTGTGGCTCGAGGTCCGGATAGAAAGGCAAGTAGGTGAGTATTGCGATTCCGATTGGCGGTAGAACGAAAATCGGGATTAAGAGATAGACAGGTTTAAACCAAGATAAAGCTGGCTTGTGCTCGGGTTCGGTTGTTGACTTATCCTTGGTTTTCTCCTCCGGTTCGGCCTTACTCGTCTCTGAACTCATTCTGGTGATAGCTGAAAGGCGAGTACTAATTTGATATCACTGAATATCTGACTGTGCGCCCTCTTCTGGAACCAGGATATTTTTTGAATAGAAATGCAGTGGAATAGGGAGGAATTAGATGGATGATCAATTGAATGATATGGAGGAAAAGATATTTTTTTTATTTTAGATTTATTATTACATATTCCACAGATGGTATTGGTTGGTTTTAGTTATTTATTTATTTATTTATTTATTTATTTATTTATTTATTTATTTTTATTTTGCCTATGTATAAGTTGAATGGGGATGGGAGGTATAGGTGATCTTGATGCTCCAACACATGGCTGATGTGGTGGATGTGGCCTGATGGTGATTGGAGGGATTTGATGATTTTGCCAGTTTGGTCGATTTCAATTATGAAGCCATGGTGGGGACCAAGTAGTACATCGAGTTTAAAAGACTGGAACTGAAAAGGAATGATTAAAATGTAGAAAATGGTGGTGAAAATTAGGTGAAAATTGAAAACGTTTGGTGAAAATTGGATTTTAATATGAAAATTGCATTTTAATGTGAAAATTGGATTTTTGATGTGAAAATTGGATTTTTGATGTGAAAATTGCATTTTTGTTGTGAGAAGTCTGTTTTTCATATAGAAATTGTATTTTTAACGTAGGGATTGCTTTTTTGGTGCGAAAATTCCTGTTTTCAACATGGAAATTCCTTTTTTCGATGTGAAAATTTTGTTAAAATTATTATTCAGTTATTCGGCCACGACTTGAATGGTTTTTCTGAAGTGGTTTATATCGGGTTTCGGTTTTTTCACCCAAAATGCAAATTGGCTGCCACGAAAGTTAGATCGAGGGGTCAAACTTTCCAATCGTCATAATGCTTTCAGGCAAAGCATCGACCGAGCCTGAGACCCAAAAATGAACACATTCACAGTTAGGCATGTTTTTATATTCTGTTTTTGCTATTTGTAAAAACACCAAAAACCACAGAAAGAGAACTTTGAATGTCCAAAAGACTCGTATCTCCGCTATTGGGGTGGCTTTGCTGCAAAACTCCTTAATAAATCGACTGTATGGTCACTTTAGCGACGACCGTTTTAGCGACTTTTTCATCATGCGGTAAGGTTTAGCGATGGTACGTTATAGCGACGTAACGTAAAAACGTTTATATTTTGAGTAATAGGATAGTTAATAATCTAAAATCCCGTGATCCCGGCAGCAAGTGGGGTTAGGTTAGGTTAGGTTAGGTCATTTTCTTTTTTTCTTGATTGTTGCTAAAACGACAGTCGCTAAAGTGAACCGAAGTGGCTAAAGTGGAGTCACTAAAGTGGGGTCACTAAAGTGAACCTAAGTCACTAAAGTGAACCTAAGTCGCTAAAGTGAACCTAAGTCGCTAAAGTGAACCTAAGTCGCTAAAACGAGAGTCGCTAAAGTGAACCGCCGTCAATAAATCCATAAATTTACCCATAAATTAAGTTGGTACAAATATCCAATTTGTACAGTTTGAATGCTCCACTCCAAAACACTATGAATCAAAGCAACAATCCGCCCTGTCACTTTGCGAATCAACGGATACGATCCAAATCTCTCTGGAAAAGATTCCTTTCCTGCATATCTCACTCCCACCAACGCAACCCAATAAGTCCCCCTGCTTGTCCTGTGGATGTTGTCAGGTATCCCAGGCAAATTGTCAACAAAGACCTCAGTTTGGCCCTTCTTAGAGCCTTTGAGGTGGTACCTAAAATGAACACAGATTCAACACCCACGCAATTAATTCATCAATTTGACCACCTACTTGAGTATGTTGTATTTGGTTGACTGAGCAATAAGTAAATAGTCCTCTTGTGGTGATAATTGTACACCATTTGGGAAGTATAAATTGTCAACTAATGTCCGAGTTGATTTGCTAGTTGGGTCATAATGCAAAACTCTGCAATAAAAATTGAATTTATTGATGGATTGATTGGATTTTTGGTTTTTTTTCTACGGCATAAAACACCTGCCATTAGGGGCGACTTCGAAAAATTCGTTAGCGAATGAACTTGTGCTCCATTTGGTCGAAATGTCGGAAAAATAAACGTCGCCATTGCGAGTGATATCAAGATGATTTGGACCTTTGGACAGCTTGCCGTCAACGGGGTTATTAATGGAGTGGAGTGACGTCATTGCACCTATACAATTGGGAACAATGTGCAGAATGAAGATTGATTATTATTATTATTATTATTTTAAATGAAACTAGAAATGTCGAGGGATGATTGATGATAATTAATGAGTCCTTTTGTACCGGTTTCAACACGGACTTTGTAAAGTCCTTTTAACGAATCTGCAACAACTAGGTCGCCATTTTGGTCGAATCGAAGCCCGGTCGGTCGGCCGCAACCTTCGGTCTTCTTATCTGCTTTCAACGAGTTTACGTGATTAAAAAATTATGGAAAATTAATTTTTAGTCATAATTTTTACCACAATTAACGCCACCCGAGCGAAAAATAGTTTGAACGTTGTTATTTTGCAGTTTTACTATTCGGCCATCACTCAAACCAGTATAAAACGCTCCTACACACGAGAAATTAATTAATAAATGTTGAAAACGTTTGGGAAAATGTTTAATTTAACCATCTTTTTCATCCAGACATTCGGGATGAAGTAATTGATTTTCAAATATTTTTTCCGTTTTATCCAACTCGTCATTCGATGCTAAAACCCC
>JAQIXU010002994.1:0-10261 GCA_034701245.1 Strigamia transsilvanica
GAAAGTAATACTGCGCGGCATGTGACGAGGATGGTCGAGCCGTCCGCGCCGCCGCCACCGTGGCATGCGGATGGCGAACGGGACAGGAGTAAACTAATGAGGGAGGAGAAAGGCGAAGCGGGAATGGAATAAAAAACAAATATTTCGTTTTTTTAAAATTTTTTTTTTTAGTTTAGATGTGTTGTTGGGTTAATTTAGTTGTTTAGCCATGTTTTTCTACGTTATATCAATGCGAAATTGTAGCAAAAACACGAGTTTTTGTGATTTGTTATCATTTTTGTGATTTTCTTTTCAAATCTTGTTGTGAATCACTGAGCAACTTACAGTAGTTTATTGTGATGCAGTGTTTTTACACTTTCAGGGATTTTTTATTTAGATAGATGGATCTAGACTATTGTAAACGTTCCAATTCGAGTTTTGAAATTAATGTGTAGTTTTTTTTTTTTTTTTTACAATTTAGATGAAATAATTTTTTTAAAAAAATAAAAATAATTCCATTTTTTAAAGATTATTTGAAATACTTGTTTTGGTTCGTGTCAATATATTGTTTTAATTTGTTTGCGCTGTTGTAAAAGGCGTCCTTGAGTGACCCCAAGCTAAACTGCACATGAGGACACTCCAATATTGTATGGTTTTAATGTCACGTGATGCATGAGAATGGTTTGTCATGCAGTTAAAAACTGAAGGATTTGCAGAAAATCCACAGAATTAATTTTCTGGATTCTGGAAAGAATATTTTTGAATTTATTATTTCTGAATGCAAAATGACCAGGAAAACAGCGGTTTATTTGCAGCGCTTGTCCATCAGCTTAAATTGCCATGAAATCAAAGCAGGAAATTAAAAATGGATCATCCTTACAAAATATCTCATCCGTCGAAGATTCATCTTTCACGGTACCTCTTCGTTATTGCATGTTAAACGGCCATCGATGATGCAATCCTGTCTCGATATTGAGACATGGTATGGGTCTACATCATCCAGGTCTGCAAACATAGTGTCCATTATGCGCTGAAACACTCCGCTGTGAATAACTCTCAATGCTAGGATTTTCATTTCAGAAATTTACAAAACATTTACAAAAAATTGGAAATATCCAAATATTTCTATTTGCTTTTCCGAAAGTTGGAAATTAATTAATTTCACAATTTATTTTAAACTGATAAATGAACTATATACAGGATAGCTAATTTCGTCGTAATTAGATAAAGGACCGGATGGCTGTAGAGTTCCGGTATACAGCACTGGCACAAGGGAACCACCTGATAAAACAAACCTTTGATTATGGATATTTAGTTTCATTTTTTAATATTTGTACAGATGTAGAAACTCGTGTTGTGCATGTCTGGCTACACTCATAGTAAAAAGCATCAAAAAGTTGTTTGGAGAAATACGCCATGAAATGTCTTGTGTTTGCGTAAAAATTACTGTAAAAAACTGGTACAATGCTTGCAAATTTCTTTTCTTTTTAGCACTACTGTAGCTTTATTTTATTGTAATCAATAATACAGGATTCTAATTAAATCTCCAAAATAATTAATAAATTCTGAATTTGAATAAATGAGAATATAAAGTATTTCTCATGGCTTTAGCCATTCAATCCCTTAATTAGATTTACAAGGCATATTTTTGTAAATTAACATTTATGGAAGACTTGTGAAAGACCTGACATTCATAGGGTATTGGTAGATATTGAGAAATTATAAGCACAATTAAGTTATATGAACAATTCTTCACAACAGAACAATTTTAAGCAAAAGAAATTACGTACACAAATAAATTGTCTTTATGGCTCAAAACATGTAGAAATAATTCTTTTGGACTGAATGAGCAGCAGACCTTTGAGGCCTTGAGCTATGGACATTTTTAAACATTAGCTAGGTGAAACATTGAATTGTAACCCCATGTGGCTGTAAAACCTTTTTTTAACATCCGCTAATTAGTAAAATTCAAATGCCCACACTCTGTAGTGTTGTATACATTTCTTTACACATTTGTTTGCCATGATTATTTCATTATTGATTTTAGAAATTAAAATTTACTATCAATAAATGTCAGTTCAGGAAGCACCAATTAGGATTAGCTGCAATGCTGCATAATAGTGAATATATTTCTTAATGTCATTTCAAGTCTGACAAGACTTTAGAAAACAAATCCAAAGATAAGTTAGCGTGATATGGTTTGAATAAAAGGCAAGGTCGAAAACGAATTCCTGTATCTCCACAACCACCACAATGCAAGCCTTCATGAAAACAAAAGTATGTCAATTAGCATTTTAAACCAAGTATCAAATCTAATACAAAAATACAGTGACCAAAAAATAATAATAATTGAATACAGTGGAACCTCGCATAACGAGCATAATTCGTTCCAGAGTCTTACTCTTAATGCGAAACACTCGTTAAGCGAAACAATAGGGGGATTCCCCTGCATCAGTCTGTGTTTAGAACGTCACTCGCTATGCGAAACGTCACTCGTTAAGCGAGTCAATTTTTTAAAATTTCTATTGCTCGTTATGCGAATTGCTTGTTCTACGAGGTGCTCGTTATGCGAGGTTCCACTGTACTTTACTTTTGGAATGTATTTGCCAATAAAAACAATTCTAATGACCAGATGCGAAAATGTAGAAAAGTGTTCAATTACTCTAGGCTGAGCGGACCAGACGTAACACGGGTTCTAGAAATTTATCCGGTCCAGTGAATGTCCAGTCCAGGGACGTTCTTATAAAAAGTCCATATAAACAGTCAATTCTAACTTTTCCAACATTGGGCAGAAAAAGACGATTTGTTTAATATTAACTGGACTAATCCTTAATATCGATAAACTAATTAGTGAACCGAGTTCACGTCTAGTCCGTATAGCGTACAGCGTGTTATTTTTGCTCATTGGTCACTGTGTAAAAACATAAACAAACCTTGTTTTCGCAATGCCATGACTAATCGATCTCTAGATTCACCGTCGGAGCAATCTACGGCACAGAAAGTTCCTTGACCGCGTGCATTTCTCAACTTACCGGGATATGTTTTCTAGTAAATTGAAATAACAAAAAAATTTTAAAAACTAATTTCCAATTTCTAATTATTCAATAAAAACTAATTTATACCTACAGTTAGTTCTTTAAGCCCTGCAAGCAGTATATCTCCTGACTCTCTTACAGTCTTCAAAAGATTCTCTCTTTTAAAAACATTTACGAAAGCTTCTAGTAAAATTATCTTTGCAGGATCACCCATCCACGTATTAAATATACGATATGGCTACAAAATTTCAAATTGTAATTCCAGTGTTTCATAAAGTTTATTTCATTGCTCTACTTTATCAGGTCTGAAATCATCCGCATAGTAATAACCTCCGGTCATCATTTTCTTGCTGAAGCTAACAATGTCTGGATGGTTTGGTAAATCCCAAGCTTCATGAGCCCAGAAGTTTCCTGTGGGTCCAGCACCTGTTTGCACCTCATCGACCATAAAAGCGACACCATTCTATTGGCAGAAATAAATGAATGATTCAATAGGAAACCAATAGCCTCTAAACCTTACAGCTGATGCAATTTTTTGCAACTGCCTAAAAAAAGAGGCTGATGCATGATTATCACCACCTTCTGCTTGGATTGGTTCAACGACTATTCCTGCGACCGGCGTCTCCTTTTTTTTAAATTCGCTTATCAAATCCTGAACCTGCAAAAATTGAAATAATATTATACTTGTACTAGAAGATCACCATGAAAATCCGGCTTTTAAAAGACACATCGCTTTGGAGCACAAACACACAGTATAGTCAGGGCCGGCTGGACAGCGATGCAAACGGTACGCCTGCACACGGCCCCGCGCTTGGAAAGCCCCGCGCCGGGCTCCTTGGTGACGTTTTAGGCTTGTTCACACAAGGCCCCGCTAATTGCCCAGCCAGCCCTGAGTATAGTTGTCTGCGTTGACGCCAAAATCAAACTGAAAAATCCCTGCCTGCGCACATAAACACTCAACCCTCGTTATACGGCCGCTCTTTATGCGGCGTTTCGCCACAACGGCCTTGTGCCATTATGGCTAAATTTTGATTTGCGGCCAAATATTTTCGATATAAAGCCAAAAATCGAAAAATTCCATAACAAATCAGGGGGAACTCCCCCTGATTCGTTATACAGCATTTTGCTTTACAGCCAACTTTTCGGGAACCTATCTAGGCCGCTAAGCGAGGGTTGAGTGTAAACAAAACCATTACATGATTTTTAGAAATCATTAGGTGGTTTCAAATTGTATAAGTTATAACCCTATACTAACAGCATTTTAGTCAGATCAAGAGTCTATTTTTGTTGAAATCTGCCAATTACAGCATTACAGTTCTTTGGGCCCATGACCAATGGCTGCCAATCGCATCTGACTTAATGTGCTGCCTGGGTAGTGTTTGAATTGGGCATCAAGAACCAAGCACAGGCTGAAGATTGCTACTACATGGCTAAAAATGTTGAATTTTTTGTCAATTTTCATGTAGGAAAAGGTTTGCTAACTTGAGCAAGGCATAGTTTGTCCTCAGCTTCGTTATGCGAAGAGAATTCTTCTAGAGGATACTTATATTGAGGAAATGAAGCAATTGGCCAATTAAATGTTGGCATGTCCACTTTATGAATTGCTTTGGAATGAGTAGTTGCTAAGACACCTAAAGTATGAAGTAAAACATATTGGAGTTTGGTAAAATGAATAGTGAAGAAAATAGTATTTTTAAAAAACCTAAAGTGCGTCCATGAAAACCTCCTTTAAAAGAAAGCATACACAATTTTGGACAACCTGGCTCTTTATTCATCACACTAGATTCCATTTCAGCAGCACTGGCAGATTTTCCGCCTCGCTCTTTATTCTGTAATAAATTTAAAATAACAAAACAATAATTCAGAAACTAAGATTCAAATCTTAAACTGTGGGTTTATCACATTGTGATTACCTTATCTCACCAAGATTACCTTATCGGATAACTATCATACCAGCACTTTCATTGCCTGGACTTTATAGTTTCAGCCTTTTATTGGGCCATCTTGCAGTGTAGCATTTTTTTAGATTTTTTTATACTACAACAGTTAATATTAAAATAAAAAAAAACACTAAAACAATAAAGGCTAGGCAACAAAAACGCTGGCAAGGGTTGACACCACCAAGGGCGGCGCAAAATTTCAAGGGGCGCCTCCCAATATGATTTTTGACCAAAAATTCCAAAAAAAAAATATAAAAGTTTTAAATAATTCACACTAATTTTATTGTATTATTAAGTTGTATTATTATAAATATAATTTTTTACTTTTTCATGGCAACTTTGTGATTCAGGGCGACATATTTGAAATTTGCAGGGAGTCCCAAGAGCAGGTGGCACCGCCCCTGGAGACCAATCTTCTCTTATTGTACATTATTAAATATTGCAGTACAAAATCAATAATTCTTTCCGTCTAGTGCAATAAAATTCAGTAGAAATAAACTAAATATGGTTTTAATTTATCACACATTTTGACCAGCTGGATTAATTTAAGCTTCAAATTTCACTCCAAAAATTAATGACACAAAATATCCTCAAAGTTTAAATTGAATACAATTCAAAAAAGTGTTTTAAAAAAAACATATTTACCCTGTACCAAATGAAAATAGACTTGTAAGCATTTTCATTCGAACAAGACCCACAAGCCATAGTTTGTACCTGCTTCATACCTTTAGGACCTATCTAAACAAAACAAAACAAAACATGTATAAAACCACACAGGATTAAAAATCAAAACACTAGAAAAATCAGTACCGATAACAAAGATTTAGTCAATCTGTCAATCCAATCTTCCGATGGAAAAACACCTAATGCTGGTCTGTTGATAATTACTGACTACATAACAAACAAACCATAAGAAATTTAAATCACATTAAATCAGGACCGGCTCCAGGTCTTTCAGCATCCTGTGCGAGATTTATTCGTGCCTAGCTGGGTGTACCCCGTCGATCAAAATCATAACAACCCCAGTGCGCGCCCCTGACAATTTAGCGCATCCTAATCTTGCGAGGCCCAACACCCGGTGGGTACACCCCTACCACTGATAGGTCACCAGTACGCAGTGGCGGATCTAGACTTATGCAGCGCAGTCGGGCTGGGTGTCGCTGCAATTTGTGGGCCCCTCAACATACTTAGCTTAGTAGATCCGCCCCTGCCAGCACGTAATGATATTTCACACACATGGAGCATCGTAACCGCCCGTAACAAATCCCTCTTTATAACGAACCGCGTTATAACGAATTTTTGTTATAACGAATTTTTGTAAATGACTTACTTGGTTGGTCGGCCATAGAACACCATGTTAAAAAATTTCGATATAACTAACTCTCGTTATAACGATCCGATTTCTCGGGTCGCTTGCGATTCGTTATAACGAGTTTCGACTGTATCAAAGACAATCGGTCCTGAATTAAATTACAGACCGACAAACCAGATTTTTTGGATCCTGCATGCATTTTATAAATTCTGGATGGTTGTAACCCAATGGTAAGGACGATATCTGCATGTACACATCCAGAAAGATGTTATCGTCAACATCGACCAAATAGTTACCGAAGGATTTATCATAATTGACAAATAACTGCACGGATCCTGATTGCTGCAATTAAAAATAGAAGTAAAAGAAAAGGGATTAACTAGGTGCTGATTTATTCCATAGTCAAGCGAACCTGGATCTTCTCCAATTCCTTCAGTAATTTCTTTGACCTTGGACCTGGTACATCAGTCTTGACACAAGGATGATTGGGTTCACTTGTGACCAAACCTTTTTTTGGTAAAATTAATTGGCATGATGGTCCTGGAAAGATAAAATTAGGATAGGATAAGAATTGGGTGGTGTGTGTTGTTTGGGAATGATTACCTAGGAATTTCCATGCAAGTCTATTGGTTATTGTTAATACAGGCGGCATAGTGCAGGCGTGGAGCGAACCAAGACGGGGAGTGATTATTTTGTTTTAGTCCGCTGGTTTTACACATGGGAGCGATCGGCGCCACCAATCACTGTGAGCCTCACGAGCGGCCAATCATGGAGTTCTGTCTATTTTTGGGTAGGAGCAGGTGGCGCCAAAATCAATTTGTACGGTGTTTGAATTAATGAGTTGGTTGGAACTTGTTGTTCTAGGTGGTTTTGACTGATTCTGACTGATGCTGTAGAATCATTTTTACATGATGTTTTTGGGCGTTTTAGGCACGCGAAATGACTATTTTTATGTAGTTGAACCAAGATTCCCCGTTTTCTTCATAAAAATTACATTTTTTTTTACACAAAAACTGCATTTTTCTACACAAAGACTGCATTTTTCTACACAAAAACTGCATTTTTCTACACAAAAACTGCATTTTTCCACATAAAAATTTCGTTTTCCCAAATAAAAATTGCATTTTCACACAAAAAGTGCATTTTTCACACAAAAATTGCATTTTTACACACGAAAACTGCATTTTACCCACAAAAACTGCATTTTTACACACAAAAACTGCATTTTTACACATACACATTTCGTTTTCTCAAATAAAAATTGCATTTTTCACATAAAAATTGCGTTTTTCGCACAAGAATTGCATATTTCTCACAAAAATTGCATTATTCACACAAAAATTGCATTTTATCACACAAAAATTACTGACCAAACTGAGTCAGTCCAACCCTTCCCTTAAATACGCTCCGAAGTAGGGCCCGTGTGTTGTGTGATCAGTGACCTACGACACATTTCCGTTGTGTGATGAGTGACCTACGACACATTTCCGTTGGGTGATCAGTGACCTAAGACACATTTCCGAAACTGAATCATTACTGGTGTTTGTACTGTAAACTATTGTCAAGCCATGACAACCAGTTAAAATATTACCAAACATCTTTCATGATGAAAAAACTAAAAACCAACTATTGAAAAACACAAGAAAATTTATTAAAAAATAAGAAAAAAACATTCTAATAACAGCTTAACAGGCGAAATTGTTGCTCAAACTGTGCATAAAACGTTTACTCCTGCCTTACCTGCATAAATGAATCAGTCTACTCCATTGATTCCACACTAGGTCGATAATAATGAGTTTTATGTCAGTTTAGCTTGAACAGTCATGGTGACCAAACACGACTACCGTTGCCCTCGCGTGAGCTTGGTCATTGTATAATTTCTTGGGCGCTTGTATTTTGAATGTTTAAAAGGGCAAACAATGAATGAGAAAGGATGAGCTGATGAAGGTGAGTTGAATAATATCTTTTGTTAAGCAGGCGTGAGCACAATAGGTGTATTGTGTAAAGATCAATCAATTTTAACTCGTTTTAAATAGAGATATTTGTGTAGTGTGCGAAAGGCAAAACAAACTCCACGCGAGGGTAAATAAGAGAACTAAAACGTTTTCTTTATCGTTTTGTTTGTTGTTGTTATTGAGGTTAGAAGTCGGCAATAATAATTTCACACCGTAATCTAATTAATATGTAATTGTGTGATGTGGAATTGGGTGCCAGATTTCAGGTTTTGTTTTAAATGGGGAATTAGATGGAGGTGGGAAATGGGAAATGGTGTTGGCATCCAAACAGAAAAGTTTCAATCTATTAAGTTTGGTTTTTACCTATAAAAGCTGAAAGAATAATATTTTTTTTCTTAGAATAAATTGATTTTTTTTTCTCAAAGAATTATTTTTTTTATTTTTTGTTTTAAATGTTGTTGTCACCCCGAATTTCCTTGTTGTATGTAAACGCATGGTTACAGCCTTGTTGCTCCTCGGTGGGAGTCTTACTACTCTAGATCCTTTATCAACTAATTTGTCTTAAGCAAATAAAGAAACTAGTTTTTGTTCAATATTAAAATGACACAATCCTTTATTCATCGGACTTGAGGAATAAAGACATAAAATATAAAATTATCTTATACATTATGAATAATAAATCGAATGAAATAAAATGTAATAAAAATTGATAAAATAGTATAAACACTTTACAATAATAACTAGATAAGTTAATCGATTGGACTAACTTATTTATCACACAGGAGGTCTTACTTCGTAAGATCTTTTACAAATAATAAATAATAACAAATGACAAAATCTATTAAATACCGGATACACAAAGTGTTAGAACGGTGTAGTTGACGATAGCGGATAATTCCGCGTATGGAATAATTCCATTCAGCGATGACCACTGGTTCAACCGGTATTATCCGGGGCAGTGAATTAATCACTGAGTCTTTGTACTCACACGTAGCCTGTGGTCGGATTTCTGTCCAGTCTTCAGTCCTGCTACTAGGCCTCAAGATGCTTGTTTACCCTGCAAGTGTTGTGGTATGCCCTTGGATGTAAATTTACACCATGATGGCATTTTTTAAAAAGTGTAAATTTATTTCCACATGGAGTAACTTTACATCTTGATGGTGCAACTTTACACCTTGATGGTGCAACTTTACTACTTGATGGCGCAACTTTACACCTTGGTGGTGTAAATGTATTGATTTAAACAAACAGGTGTATAAAAAATAAAAATAATGTTCTAATGGGAACACTATTTTCAATTCAATTTATTTAAAGCCACTATTTTGTTTTGTTGATGAAATCTTACTGAAATTTATTTTTTAATTTTTACTCACACTATTTTATAGTCCATTATGAAATGTATTAAATTTCAGCACAAAGTATCTTTTATATTATTTATTTGTAGGAAAAAAGGTGTAAATCAGCTCCATTTCTTACACCTTTTTTGAGTTTTACACCTTTCACCAAAAGGTGTAATACTGCCATTTTTAAAAATTTTGTTAAAGGTGTATTTGAGGCTTTTACACCTTTGTACACCTATTACTTCTCCAAATGTAGGACTTTCACTTGATGTATTTGCACGGGATTTAACAGTTTTGAAATGCACAGGGGGTTATGGGGTGGGAACATTCAACTTTTGTCCCAATTCCATCACCCGGAAGTGTAGGGATTTTCAGAAATTTATTGCTGACAGTTTCTAGAAGACGAACTGCATCATTAAAAAAAAATAATTTGTTTTTAAATTTCTCACAAAAATACTTTGAAAAAAAATCCTTTTGCGTGTACAAACCATTCAACAGTATTGGTCACAACACTTCCAAGTATCCAAAAGTGTCTAAATTAGCTTCCTTACATAACACAATTAGGCAACTTCACCTGAATATCGACTGAAAGCAAATTAGCACAAAATGATTGGAAAAAATGAAATCGATTGATCCCATTCTCAATGACCTCATTTATTCCCAGAAACTCCACAAAAACCTAAAAATTCTACTCATCGTG
>JAQIXU010002995.1:0-10260 GCA_034701245.1 Strigamia transsilvanica
AAATTTTGCAATTTGTTCATAAAATTTTGCAATTTGTTCATAAAATTTTGCAATTTGTTCATAAAATTTTGCAATTTATTCATACAATTTTGCAATTTTTGATACAATTTTGCAATTTTATTTCCAAAATTGGAAAATTCATGCAATGTTGAAATTTATTTGCTTTGCATGTGTTTTTTTTTGGTGCATATTGCATGTGCATAAAACAAATTTTATTTTGCACAAATATCCAAGGTTTATTAATTACCATTTTTAGATTTCAGGTCCCTATGTATAACTGTAACGGGAGCTTCTGTGTGTAAATAATTCATTCCTCGTGCAATATCCAATGCCCAGAGTAATATCTTTTCATAACTAAGCATATTATCGCCTTGATGCGTCGACAAAAATGAGTAAAGTGATCCTTTGGTTGCATATTCTACAAAATTATCACCAAAAAAAAAAAAAAATTACAATCAAACATCAAAACATAAATAAACAAAGTACAAACCCATAACTAAACAATAATTCGGCGGTTTAGTCACAGCGCCGTAAAACTGAATGATATTCTTATGACTTAAAATGCTTAATACTTGAGCCTAAAAACAAAAATTAAAAAAAAAAATTAATAATTAAACAAAATTTTTAAAATTTTTAAAATTTTTTAATAAAAAAAAAAATACCTCTTTTTCAAGGACCAGCACTTTTTTGACCGCAACGATCGTGTCTTTTGATTTCCATCGCGCCCTGTACACAGAACCAAATGCTCCTCCGCCGCATTTTTCGTAAAACTCCAATTCTGCATAATCCACTTCGACTAATCCCAGAGTTGATGATGACTGATTATGACGGTCCATTTCGGAAAATCATAATATTACAAACCGCACCTGCACAAATAAAATCAAACGTGCAATTGCACGCATTCAGAAATGTGAATAAAAACAAAAATCGCGAAATGTGACAAAGAAGAACGTCAAAACATGGTCGATGAGTCACGCTAAAGTTTTATCATCATTTTACAGTAATTGAGCTAAGCCTAAACCGATGAATGCAAACAAATTAACCAATGACAACAGGTAAATAAACACATACGAGGGGTAATTGGGTGGTGCAAAACGTGAAAAATGGCAATAATTTGCAAACATAGCTGTTGCATCACCTGAATAACATGTGATGTACGGAGCATGAACTACGACGGCTCGTGCAATAATCTAGACAGAGTCGATTCACGGAACCGGGAATGCCAAGGGCCACACGACCAACTTGCGTGGAAATCGCTGCGTTGGAGTTTCCGGATCAGGTGCTATGACGTCACTAATTGTGGCGGGCTTTCCAAGAATATGTCAGACTATAGTACGAAAGGGGAATCGATGTACTCGCTACTGGCATGTGGTGCCAACTGTTAGCGATTTTTCAAATGAAGAAAATTATAAAAATAAACACGTAATAATAAATATTAGTTGGAAAATAAATCAAAATGATTTGATATTAGTCTCGATTTCTTTTGAGCTTTTTTTGGGTTCACTATACAATCTGTCATATTTTAAATCATGATAAATAAAACGGGTTCAATCGAGTGTATGACAACATTTGATAATCTAATTAGTGAAAATTATCTAATATTTATTTACCCATAAATAAATGACAAAATTATTGATAACAATTGAAATTCATTTTTATTTCATCATCTAATATACATATAACCTTCAAAAAAATATTTTTGTTTAATTTGTAAATAAATATAACTATAAAAATATAAAAATGTGAAAAAAATTCGATACATTTGAATTATCTATCAATTTTTAAAAGTGAAGACAAATCGCCCTGAAATACCAACCGAGAGAACATCATCCTGGATGAAGACGCGTGTGAAGATGCAAGAGCTCGAGTTGCCCAAAATAGGAAGGAAAGGCGGTACTGGCCCCTTCAGCGCACCTACTGGTGGATTTTCTTCAAGTGACATGCAAAACCCGCAGTTGGTGACAACTGGAAATATCTCAAGGCTCCTGCAGCTCCAACAAGCGAGCAGTCTATTATTGTAACACAACTTCAGCTCATCAGCCGCACGGGTTCCACTTTTTCGACCAGCCATTCGAGTTGGTTGTGCCCGCGGTGAATTGACCCGATACCTTTAACACGAACATTGGACGAAGATGAAAAATAGGATCTCGTCTATCTATTTATTGAAAACCACTCGACTTTGATACATCGTCCTGTTTTTAGGTAAAAAAATATATATATTTTTACGAGATATCAATTAATCGAAACCAAAAAAAAAAAGATGATAAAACCTAAAATTGTCAATTAATATTGTAAGACTTTATTTTTTTATCTTTTCAACTATTTAATTCAACTTTTTTAACTGTCTAGTTTTTGAACAAACAAAGATGGGTTTTTTCTATAAATAAGTTTTCATGTTAAACATTTCTAAATTTAGTTTAATCGAATTACAATTTATTTATTTAATTTTTTTTAAGTTAAATAATTCTTTTTTAAATGTTTAAAACCAAGAAAATTGGTTGGGAAAATAAGGATATTTAGCATTTAGCAATGCCAATGAATCTTTAGTGTGATTGTACTCCAATAGGTGGCGTCAGACAATCCCACAGACAAAGGCAGAAGGCTAGCCATGATTCGGTTTCATTTGGCGACACATTCTTGTGCCCAATCTCACTGCTATGTTTGTCCCAAGTGACGTTAAATCGACGTATCAGAGGAATGTTCAAGAAAGAGTACATGGATAAAACCAAACTTGCCAAAATCTATTAATTTTCCTACTCCGTCTGGCAAGCTCTCAAATGAGAATCAACTGCACTTAGACACGGTTTTGCCCCTTTTTTTTATATTTAAATCCAAAGTGTAATTACGGATTCCGTGTCACCTGTTGCAGATATTTTAGTGAATTGGCACGAGATAAAAACAGGTCAATGTTGGCGACATAAAAACAGGAAGTATTGAGCCTAAAAGCAAATAAAATTCGATTTTCCACTCTTGCACACCATCTTGGCATGTTCTATTGCGAATGTTTTGGAAAACAGGCGTCGAAAGTAATTAAAAGGGTTTTCTATTTACTTTGGCTACCATTACACCCTTCACTGTTGTTTTCACGACAAAAAGAAATATAACCAAGAAAGGTTGCACGTGTTCAACTATTTTTGAATATAACCATTAAGCTACTTTTATGGTTTTGTTGCCCGGAAACCGTAGTACCGGAATTGGCAATTATTGGTCGAAATTTTCAAAATCTTTGAATGCAATTTTTTGTTTTATATCTAAAAACGTCGAAATCCGAGGACCGGGAAGTCAAAGATGCCGAAAAAAGAAACCTTTGCTACTTTTAACTTTTGTAAAATATTTTCGTTTTACCAAAATCAATCCACACCACAAACTTGTCAACCCTTTTCCCCCCTCCACTCCACGTCACACAAATTGCCAAACTGAAAATTTGGCACCAGTTCGCAGATTCGTATGAATTTGAGCAATAAATCCACGTCGTGTTTAAAGATGGGGAAAGAATGGCGGGGGGGGGGGGGCCTGTTGGGGTCGGGTAAACAATCTAAATTTATTAATTACTACATTTTATTTTGTGACCACTCACCCTAAGGGTGATGGAACTTTCCAACTAAGTTAAGTCTTGCTGAGATTTTCTATACATAGCTTTGAATAAAAGCTAAATTTAGTCGCAAGACCGCATGTGATAAACCTAAAGAAAGATCTGTAAGAGTTTTTGTTGACGAAGCACATGATTCGATTCCCACACATTGAATAGCACATTTTCAGTAGTGACTAACGTAACCAAATTCACCTGCGCATCGTCATCGTTATCCGGCATCTAACCGTTATTTTTTGGCCGTCTAACTCGCTGGTTTGTGAGTGGGCGCGTTTTACATCTTATATTTGGCCTTGGCATTCCGCACAGCTTCAGTTGAAGCAGGCGAAAGCGAACTCATCAAATGGATCGCGTTTCTTCTCTCATGTCATCCAAAGCCACAAGGTATGATGACTTAACCGTTTAACGTCAAACTAAAAACAAAAACAAAAATATATAAATTTTACCACGCATAAAAATGAGTTTTAACCGATTTTACAAAATTTTAATAAAATAATTAATTTTATAATTTAAAAATCCCAAAAACAAAATTAACAAAAAAACAAGATAAATACAAAAGAAACAGCAAAAAAGCAACAAAAACCAAAAAAAAATTGTTTTTGTTAGCACACAACGGTAAAAATAGATGTTGAAGCAACTAAAAGTTGAGAAATAAGCAGTTATAGGTTGCTTAACTTATAAATAAGTCGATTGCTTAATCTTTCAAGAGTAAATTAAGTGATTTATATTTTTATTCCTTCTTTCCAGGTCCAATTATTACAACAAATCAAGCGACATTTCAAGTAAAAAGGTGCTAACCACCATGGCAGGACAAGTAGGCACCGTAAACCCTCAACTAAACACCGCAGGCATAACCGGACAGAGCGCTTGGGGTCAACTTGACCAACTGCTGACCTGCGCCATTTGTCTGGATAGATTTCGAAACCCGAAACTACTACCATGTCAACACACATTCTGCATGGACCCGTGTCTGGAAGGATTAATCGATTACATAAGAAGACAAATCAAATGTCCCGAATGCAGGGCCGAGCACCGAATTCCTTATCAGGGCATCCAGGGATATCCCACCAATGTCACGCTAATGAGGTTCCTCGAACTGCATTTCGAGGTGACAGGAGAAACGCCAGATCTCACACCGACCGTCAAAGAACGGTGCGGGGTGTGCAGTGAAAAGGCATATCTGTCCCAATGTGGTCACTGCGACAAGAAAGTGTGCCCCGACTGCAAAGATGCACACGTGGACATCCTAAAACGCGAAATTTCACGCATAAATAATCAAGTAACATAAAAAAAAGACAAAAAAGACAAAAAAGACAAAAATTTGAATTTATTTATTTATTTTCAGGTGCGCCGAGGATTGCATCGATTGCAAGACGCGTTGGGACAAGCGGACAAAAGTGTCGGCCAGCTGCAACTGAATTGCGCGAACGTGACGCAGGAAGCGGAAGACATTTTCCGACGTTTGCACAAAGCACTCAACGATCGCGAGGAGACGATCAAGAACGAGGTGCAAGCGCTGCTGCAGTCTGAACTGCGAAACTTGACTCAGTTGAAGGAAAACTTGGAGATCGAAGTAAACAACATTCAGAGCAACTGCGACTTGACCGAGAAACACGTGAACGACAGTGAGGAATGGGAGGACGTGGAACTGGTCGATTACAAAGAGACTTTTCTCAAGACGTTGGAATTTGTGCGGAACTTCGATCCCGACCAGGCCGAGTTCAACGCGCGTCTCAAACTGCACACGGGCACCGATCCCGAACTTTTGCTCCAAAATATCGCGCACTTGGGCGACCTCACGGTCAACTGCCCGCACGTCCCGACATCGAATTTACCTGCCAACAACCAGAACCTGATGCGAAGTAAGAGTGACCATCGACTCGCCACGCAGATGCACCGACAAGAGGAGCAGCGAGGGTACTTGGGGGTCGGTCATCGCTACGGGAGCGGTCACAGCAGCGACACGGAGTCGAGACAAGACAACAGCAGCGGTTATCGGAGGGCCGAAGATGGGGAGCGGTACGGAACGCGTCGTTATGGACGAGATGCGGACGGCTCCTGGAGACGGGAGGACGATGGGACTTCGTCGTCGACGTATCGATCGCGTTTCGGACGAGACGACGCGCTGAGAGAGGGCAGTGACCCGGAAGCAGTGAGTGGACGTTCGGTGCGATTCGCCCGCACGGAGCAGACCGACGCGCCACCCCCTAGGGAGCGACTTTTTGACATCGAGGACACGGTTCGAGGTCCGATGAGTGGCATCGCTCGGTTTTTGGATTCGCCCGTTGTCGTGCGACGAATTCAACAGAACGAACAGAGGGCACAGAAAAAGTTGGACGCGAAATTAAATCCGCCTCCGCCGCCTGCCCCCGTTGCCGTCCCCGCACCGCAGCCCGTTCAACCGACGACGCAAACGACAGCGGCACGAAAAACGCAACGGCAATTGAGCGAAGATGAAATCGATCGGATTAAAGCTCAAAATAAAGGCGCGACGACAACATCGACAACAACAACAGCGTCGCAAACAGCAACAACGCCAGCCACACCCGACGTCCGACCGGTCGCAAAACGCGTGGCTAAAAAAGATGAAGAACCGAGCGAGAGCGGTCAACCACAACCACCACAACAACAACCACCAAAACGAAAAACTGGGTCACGTCACGATGACGCAAACACTGATGCAGCTTCCAAAGCAACGTCCAGACAGTCTTCACGTGACAGCGAGTCCACTCACCCCGGAACCAGCAGACAGACATCGCGTGACGGTGATTTCAAAACCCCGCCGTCAACTCCGAGAAAGCTGTCAGTCGACAGCACGAAAAGCGACGCGACCGAATCGGAGGGAAGTGTGGCCGCTAGAAAACGATTTTTCACTCGCCAGACGAGCGACAGTGCGAAAGTAGCGACGTCGAAAACGCCATCTATCAGCGAATCGAGCAAAAGTCAGAGCCAAACGAGCAGCCAAACTAGCAGCGGCAGTGACACGGACACGGACAAACAGACCAGTGCCAGTGCCACGCCCGTGGTGACACCAACAGTTGATGAGGTGAGGGGTCTGGAATATCCAAATTATAATAGATTTCGTAAAGCGGTCGATTCGCATTCTCAGGATAACCAAGACGAGGCAGCTGCCAAGGCACGGCTCAAGTCCAGCACGCCGGCCAAACGTGCTGTTGACGCGGCATCAAACGCGTCCTCGTCCACGGACGGGTCTCCGGCGCGGAGTGCAATTTCGACGAAAAGCGAGGAGGATGCTCCTCGTGCACGGACGTCGTCGTTCCGAAGCACGAAACCGGAAGTGCGAAGTCCGTCGGTCCGCGAAAGTGTGGAGAAACCGAAATTCGTGAGTCGATTTTTGCCACGACAAGCGACGACCGAAAGCAACAAATCGAGCAGCGAAAGTGATTCGGACAGTGACGACGACAAAGAGGCCAAAGAAGCGGCCCGTGACGCGTCCATCCACGCCCTACTGGCCCGCAGTGCACTCGCTCGACGGGAGAGTGCAACCGGATCCGGCACGGGCACGGGCACCGGCACCGGTTCGCGCCCGTTGTACGGCAGCCGCGCCAACGACGACGTGTTGGCGCGCAAGTCCACTTCCTCCTCCTACCTGAGAGACAAAGACACAGACACCACGCCAGACAGGTACAGTTCTTTAGCGAGTAGGTATTCGCAAAGCCGACGTTCGTCTTCGAACTTAGCTGACGACGACAAAGACGACAATACTAGTTCCAGGTACGGCTCTTCGTACGCGAGTCGCTACCTGTCACGCAGCAAGAGCTCGGCCGCAGTGGGCTCCGAGCGAGACCCGAGTCCAGAGGTGGACCGCAGCGGCCGCAGCACCGGTTCATCGACATCGGCGGGCGCCGATCGCTACCGTAAGGAGTCGCGATTCAGCGCGCTCAGACGCAACCGCTTAGGCCGTTCACGCAGCTCGCACGACATCGCGCTGAGAGACGATGAGGACGATGAGGACGAAGTCACGCCAGCACCATCATCATCATCCGTCTACACCCCTGCATCAAGCTACCGAAGCCCCAGGTTTGACCCCCTGCCAGAAATTGCACGTAGTCGCAGCCACCACGCGCTCTCGCGAGACCTAAGTCCCGACGATGGCACGAGCGCTTCGGCCATCAGCTCCTGGGCTAAATATTTGAAAAACAAATACGGAGGTCGAACTGGGGCCCGCGAGGAAACCCGTGAGGGCACGCGCGAGGGTGCTGTTGTTGCTAATGCTAATGCCACCCGTCCTTACGGCCGCAGCTTCGAACGGGGCGCGGACAACGAGTCCGACGTTTCGGACGACGAAAACGGGAAAAGTTTTGACCTCAACAAGTCGACTTTCGAGAACCCGCGCACAGCCTACTTGCAGAAACGTCGCGTTATCATGACGATCGGCAAACGCGGAGGCGAGCCCGGCAATTTCACGTGGCCGCGCGACGTGGCCGTCGGACCGGACAACTGTGTTGTCATCGCCGACAGCAGCAACCATCGCGTCCAGGTTTTCGATAGCTGCGGCCGTTTTCTTAAAGAGTTTGGTTCCTATGGCAACGCTGAGGGCGAGTTTGATTGTCTGGCCGGAGTCACGGTCAATCGGATCGGTCAGTTTATTATTTCAGACAGGTATAACCATCGCATCCAGGTGTTCGACCCGTCCGGTCGTTTCCTGCGCGCTTTCGGCACTCAAGGAGCGACCGACGGCCGCCTCAGTTACCCCTGGGGAATCGGAACGGACAGTCTCGGTTTCATCTACGTCTGCGATAAGGAGAACCATCGCGTTCAGGTCTTCCAATCCGACGGCACTTTTGTCGGCAAGTTCGGTTCCCTCGGCGACAAGCTCGGTCAACTTGAGCACCCGCACTACATCGCGATGAGCAACACGAATAAGGTTTATGTCAGTGACGGAAACAACCATCGCGTACAGGTGTTTGACGTCAATGGACGCATCATTACGTCATTCGGCAGCGAGGGCACTCAAGAGGGCCAATTCAAGTATCCGCGAGGGGTCGCTGTCGATGACCAGGGTTATGTGATCGTCGCCGACAGCGGCAATAATCGAATTCAGATTTTTACGTCAGAGGGTGTTTTCTTACGCGCGTTTGGCTCGTGGGGCAGCGGGGACGGGGAGTTCAAGGGCTTGGAGGGTGTGGCTGCCACTTGCAACGGCAATATTCTGGTGTGCGACAGAGAAAATCACAGAGTTCAGATTTTTTAATTGAAAATAAGCTTAAAAGTGATTAATTTCCCGTTTAACTGGAAAATCTGTCAACAGGTGTCATTAATGCATGTGAACCGTTATGTCAATTTATTGATTGCTACATTAACACCAGAAATGCCATTTTCCCCTATAAATTTGATTTATATGTAGTTTATTAATTGATCCATTTTTATAAATTGTTATTTTATTAACTAATGATATTAATTTAAATGTCTGTTTTATAATTATAAGCATGTGTTTTTGTTTTTCTGGATTTCTATGATTTCTTTTTTTTTTTATATGATTATTATTTGGTGTGATAATGATGGTGATTCAGGCAATTTTTTTATTAAGTGTTAAATATAACATAATCTTTGTATGGTTACATTTTTTTTATACCTGATAATAAATTTTTTTTAGTGCGTTTTAAGAGTATCACACTTGTCTGAATTTTCAAAAACAAAAATTTTTTTTTAATTGTCAAAAAAAAAAATATTAGTAACTTTAGTAACAAAAATTTAACCTTGGTTAATGAGGTCAAATTCCATGAAAAGAGTAAAATTATCTTCCAAAGAAAAAGAAAAAAACAAAAAGAAAGGATGGATTTAGAATCTTGGCCTTCGTGACATGCGGGGAAGCAAACCTTCCGAAATGTTCTGAAAATCAACAAAGAAAATCGATGTTGATGTTGTATTGGTTTTTTACTGCACAAACAGAGTTAGTAGAGGGTTAAACATAAAAGAAGGGCACAGAATCTAAAAATATCATACAACTTACAGCAGGTCATTAAACTGAACATTAGAATCTGAAAATGATCACTGCACTTATTGCGGTTTATTTCGTGTGAGTGAGGGCAGCATGAGAACAACAAATGAGCCAGTTGAATCAAATGTAAATTTTGTGTGTTTGTTCTACATAGCATGCTATGTATATAGAACTGTGTGCACGTTTGTTGTCCATTTCAAAATATCAATCGTAGATGTGGGTTGGAAAAAAAAATACCGTAAAAAAGGGGCCGATAAAGAAAAACTCCGTGAAAATGTGAAAATGAAAATCAATGTTGATGTGATTTTGTATCAAATCAGGGAGAGATTGCGAAGGTGCTTGAGGAGATGAAGTTATTTATATATATATGCGTATATATATATTTAATAAAACACAGTTTATGAGGTTTTAAAAGTGACTGGATTTATTTACCTGAAGTTATTGGGATCAAATGTTTTTGGAAATATAATTTTGTCCAAACACACGCACCTTAACAAGACTTTCCACAGGTTACAGTTATTGCAAGAACATATAAAGGCTTAACAACGTGATTTTTAACTCCGTAGCAAAACAGGCGTTTGGATCGCGAGCATGAAAAAAAATCTATACGCATGTCCGTCATGTAGAAATGGTGAGTTTCCATTTCTATCTATTCTATTTTTGTTTACATTTTTCATAATTTTAATCAATAGATATTTAATCAGAAAAA